>PVIY010029424.1:14266-32144 GCA_004026745.1 Myrmecophaga tridactyla
AAGGTAGAATAATCCCTATTCAATACTGTATATTTGAAACTGTAATGAGATCATCTCCCTGGTTGATGTGATTTAGTCAAGAATGGTTGTTAAACTGGATTAGGGGATGACATGTCTCCACCCATTTGAGTGGGTCTTGATTGGTTTACTGGAGTCCTATAAAAGAGGAAACATTTTGGAGAAAGAGATTCAGAGAGAGCAACACTACAAAGCAGAGAGTCCACCAGCCAGCGCCTCCCAGGGAGCTTCATGAAACCAGAAGCCAGGAGAGAAAGCTAAAAGATGACGCCGTATTCTCCATGTGCCCTTCCAGCTGAGAGAGAAGCCCTGACTGTGTTCGCCATGTGCCTTCTCAGATGAGAGAGAAACCTGAACTTCACTGGCCTTCTTGAACCAAGGTATCTTTCCGCGGATGCCTTTGATTGGACATTTCTATAGACTTGTTTTAACTGGGACATTTTCTCGGCCTTAGAACTGTAAACTAGCAACTCATTAAATTACCCCTTTTAAAAGCCATTCCGTTTCTGGTATATTGCATTCCAGCAGCTAGCAAACTAGAACATATACATACCATACACCTTACCCCTCCCTCCCACTGACCACTAGTGTTCCCATCTACCCAATTTATTTTAAGCTTCCCCGCCCATTATTTATTTATTTATTTTTATCCATATTTTTTACTCATCTGCTCATATCTTGGATATAAGGAGCATCAGACACAAGGTTCTCACAATCACAGTCACGCTGTAAAAGCTATATCATTACACAATCACCTTTAAGAATCTAGACTACTGGAACACAGCTCAACAGTTTCAGATACTTCCCTCTAGGCACTCCAATAAATAAATAATAAACTAAATAAACTAAAAAGGGATATCTCTACAATTCATAAGATTAACTCCGGGATACCCTCTCAACTCTTATTTGAAATCTCTCAGCCACTGAAACTTTATTTTTTCTCATTTCACGCTTTCCCCTTTTGGTCAAGAAGATTTTCTCAATCCCTTAATGTCAGGTCCTGGCTTATCCCAGGCTTTCTGTCCCACACTGCCAGGGAGATTTACACCCAAGGGAGTCATGTCCCACATAGGAGGGGAAGACGGTGAGTTCACATACTGAGTTGGCTTAGAGAGAGAGGCCACATCTGAGCAACAAAACAAAAATAAGGCCTAATTTTAAGTACGCTTAGCCTATCCTTTGCAGACTAAGTTTCACAAGGGTAAACCCCAAGATCAAGGCTCAGCCTATTGATTTGGTAGTCCTTACTGCTTGTGAGAATATCAGAAATTCTCCAAATGGGGAAGTTGAATATTGCCCCATTTCCCCAGGTGGACCCCACAAATACTTCTTTTTTTGTGGCCCAAATCGGTCTGGGATTTATCAGGGCGTCACGCTAATATGAAGAAACCAACAAAATCTTACTCCCTTATTCAAGATTCATGAACTTATATAATGTTCAACTAAACTGACCATAAAAGTTAAATTAGGGAATGCACTACCCAAAATATAAATTTTGCACCAAATAAACATCTCACTCTTTAGTCTCACCCAGAAGTTGAGGTTTTAAAATATGGATGATATCATCCTTTACCCAATCTTCTAGTAGACCTTAGTCCTATTCATATCAGCTTCATTCATATTTCTAATTGAAGTCTGATCCCTTTTTCAACTTTTTAAACAGTTCTTGTATGGGCTACTGCTCACTTTCATAGCTTCAGAGCTCTAACTCTGAGTCTCAGGTGTCACATAAGTAACCAAAGTTTCTGGGAACTTTGGATATACAAATATCTCAGTATCTCAGAATTTAGAATTAACAGTTATACCTCATGAATATATGTAACTGCTGCAAGAGCTTGCAATCTAGAACCCTTTACAATAAGTCCCAACCTGATAATCCATGCTCTCAACTTTAGTTCAACAAATTTTTATATTAGTTTTAGTCCATACGATTGAGACATGATAATATTTGTCTTTTCTCCTGACATCTCCTTCAACATACAGCTCTTAAGATTCATTCAACCTAAATGCATGCCTCACAACTTCATTGCTTCTTGTGACTACTCAGTAGTCCACTGAATGTATAAACCATAGTTCCCCTTTTCATTCCTCAATTGCTGTACCCTTAGGCCACCTCAATTCATTGTGGGTCAGGAACACTGCTGCCATAAACACCAGTGTGCAAATGTCCATTTGTGTCTCCACACTCAGTTCCTACAAAAATATACCGAGCAATGGAGTTTCAGGATCATATGGCAAACCCATCCTTAGCCTTCTGTGTAACCACCACACTGCCCTCCAACGGGCTAGACCTCTCATTTCCCTAGCAACAGTAAATAGGTACATCTCTCGCTCCACATTTTCTCTAGCACTTGTTTCTCTGACCATTTTTAAATATCTTTATTCACACATCATACATGCCAGTCTAATTGTATAGACATGCCTTCGCCACCATACTCTATCTGAAGACCTTCCCTTTTCTTCCACATAGAATCCATACCCCTTTCCAAATCCTCCTGCCCATTGACATATAGTTGTGGCATAATGCCTTTGTTACATTCAGTGGAAGCATGTTACAATGTTACTGCTGACTATAAACCCTAGCTTACATTGATTGTACCTTTTCCCATATACTCTCTATTTTCAACACCCTGCTATACTGACATTCAAGTCCTTTCCCTCATGCAAAAACATTTTTAAATTTGTATATTTAATCACCATTATTGTACATGCCAGACATTCCTAAATTATACCA
The DNA here is from genome assembly GCA_004026745.1 of Myrmecophaga tridactyla. NCBI lineage: Eukaryota > Metazoa > Chordata > Mammalia > Pilosa > Myrmecophagidae > Myrmecophaga > Myrmecophaga tridactyla. The sequence continues at coordinate 17,019 of PVIY010029424.1, forward strand.
AGCAGTCTTTATCCTCTATTTTTCCTTCTGATTTTGTATGTGCCCTCAGCTCTTCTCACTCTATCATACTCGCATTCGGCTTCATTCAGTGTACTTATATTCTTGTGCTACAATCAGGTAGTATTGTGCTATCCATTTCTGATTTTTTACTATCAGTCCTGTTGCACAATCTGTATTCCTTCAGCACCAATTGCCCAATCTCTATTCTATTTCTATCTCCTGTGTTCTTAAATTTTCCAGCTTCACTCAATATCAGTTCATATTAATGAGACCATACAGTATTTGTGCTTTTGTTTCTGGCTAACTTCACTTAGCATAATGTTTTCAAGGTCCATCCACATTGTTACATGCTTCAAGACTTTATTCTGTCTTACACCTGCGTAATATTCCACTGTATATATATATACCACAACTTGGTTAGCCATACATCCATTGATGGACATTTGGGCTGTTTCCATCTCTTGGCAATTGTAAATAATGCTGCTATAAACACTGGTGTACAAATGGTGATTTGTGTCCTTGCCCTCACATCCTCTGAATAGATAACTAGCAATAGAATTGTGTGATCATATGGCAATCCTATATTTAGTTTCCTGAGGAACCGCCTAACTGCCTTCCAGACTGGTTGTACCACTTTACGTTCCCACCAACAGTGGATAAGCACGCCTCTATCTCCACATCCTTTCCAGCACTGGTTGTTTTCTGTTTTTTTTTGATAATGGTCATTCCAGTAGGTGTCAGATATCTCATTGTGGTTTTGAATTCTATTTCCCTAATAGCCAGTAAAGTTGAGCATCTTTTCAAGTACCTTTTAGTCATCTGTATTCTGTCTTCTGAGAAGTGCCTGTCCAGGCCTTTTGTCCATTTTTTAATTGGTTCTTTGTCTTTTCGTTGAGTTGAACAATCTCTTTATATATTCTGAATCTGTGGTTATCTGGTATGTAGTTTCCAAATATTGTCTCCCACTGCGTAGGCTGCCTTTTTACTTTCTTGATAAACTTCTTTGGTGCACAAAAGTGTTTAATTTTGAGGAGTTTCCATTTAACTATTTCTTTCTTCAATGCTTGTACTTTCAGTATAAGACCCAGGAAACCACCTCCTATTACAAGTTTTATAAGATATTTCCCTACATTTTCTTCTAAAAGTTTTATGGTCTTAGCTCTAATGTTTAGGTTTTGATTCATTTTGAGTTAATTCTTGTATAACGTGCAAGATATAGATCCCCTTGCATTCTTTTGTATATAGATATCCAGTACACCAAGCACCATTTATTGAAGAGGCTACTCTGTCCCAGGTAGGTTAGCTTAACCACCTTATCAAAGACCAATTGTACATAGATGAGAGGGTCTATATCTGAATACTCTATTCAACTCCATTGGTCAGTATATCTGTCTTTATGCCAATACCATGCTGTTTTGACCACCGTAGCTTTTTAATATGCTTTAAAGTCAGGTAGTGTGAGACCTCCCACTTCATTTTTCTTTCTCAAGATATTTTTAGCTATTCTGGCACCCTGTCCTTCCAAATAAATTTGGTTATTGGCTTCTCTATTTCCACAAAGTACATTTTTGGGATTTTAATTGGTATTGCACTGAATCTATAAATCAATTTGGGTAGAATTGACCTTCATTATATTTAATCTTCTAATCCATGAACATGGTATGCCCTTCCATTTATTTAGGTCTTCTATGATTTCTTTTCCTAATTTCCTGTAGTTTTCTGTTTGTAAGTCTTTTTTATCCTTAAACTTATTACTAAATATTTTATTCTTTTGGTTGCTATTATAAATGGATATTTTTTCTTGATTTTTCTCCTCAGATTGCTCACTATTAGTGTATAGAAACACTACAGATTTTTTGGGTTGATCTTGCATCCTGCCACTTTGCTGTACTCATTTATTAGGTCTAGTAGTTTTGCTGTGAATTTCTGGGGATTTTCGACATATAGTATCATATTATCTGCAAACGATGAGAGTTTTACTTATTTCTTTACTATTTGGATGTCTTCTAGTTCTTTTTCTTGTCTAATTGCTCTAGCTAGAACTTCCAGCACAATTCGGAATAACAGTGGTGACTGTGGACAGCCTTGTCTTGTTCCTGATCTTAGAGGGAAAGCTTTCAGTCTTTCCCCATTGAGGATGACTTTAGCTGTGGGTTTTTCATGCATTCCCTTTATCATGTTGAGGAAGTTCCCTTCTATTCCTATACTTTGAAGTGTTTTCATAAAAAAAATGGAGGTTTTTTTTTTTTTTGAGGCAGGTCTCCTCAGATATTATAGACCCAGTCAGATTTCCCTGACCAGACTAGCTCACATTTCAGGAGGAAAGAATTGCCATCATCAGAATTGCCATCATCAGTTTTCTCTGAGGGTAAGACCCAGCAGGTTGCCAGGCTTTCCTAAGAAGCCTCTAGACTCTGTGTTTTTCCTATCTTACCCAGCATTTGGCACTTGTCTGCCCAAGGCTTCCAACCAGTGTAAAGTGGTATGGTGCCTTCCATTTCAACAGACTTTTCTTACTGGGGGTGTGGTTGAGACAGAGGAGAGATTGTATGTTGACCTTAACTGCTTCAGTTTTCCAGTCCCTGGGGCCTGAATTCCTCAGGGAAGGGATTCCACTTGAGCTGGGTCCCAGCTTTTTCTTGCAGAAGGTGTAGCCTTTAAGAAATTAACACATTTCACCTGAGAAGTTACTTTGTTTCTCAGAGGAGCTTAATTCAGCAGTTGCCTGGAACAGAGCTGGTGTGTGAGAAGGCTTCCAATTCTATCTAATGAGCTGTTAGGTAGTAGAAATAAAGCAGGGGTGGAGGATGGGGGGAGTATCTCCAGGCTCTATGTGCCCCCCCACCCCCCACTTTTCTTTAGAGTCTAGTCCTTTTCTGTATTTTGCGCTGACTCAAAAAGCCACAGCTTTTTTTTTTTTCTGTCAGCCCTGCCCCCCCACCCTGCCAGAGCAAAAACTCCTAGTACCTTTAGCGCTTATTCTAGGATTATCTGTACTGGAGACTTATTTTCAGTAGTCAAAATTTGTTAATTTTGCAAGTGGTGCTTGGTTGAGCCAAGCCCTTGCTTCTGGTAAAGTCTGTTTTCTTTTCCTTTGGGGAACCAGAATGCCGTGCATCAGGGAGGGGTGCCAGCCTCCATGGCTTGGGGGACTTACAGTTCTGTGTGGGGTCTCAGCTGGTCCAGCTTGTACAGACTGGTGTACACTGTGTGTCCGGTCACTGATGTCGCTCAAGCAGTTGAAGAGAGCAGTTGCTCTGTACTGTTCCTGGCTATTTACTAGCTCCTGTGGAGTACAAACTAAATTCCACACCTCACTAAGCCACCATCTTGCCCACAGCCTATGTTCTTTTAATCCATTCCTATGGGTACAGACCTATTGTGGGTGGGACAATTTGATTAGGTTTCTTCCATGGAGATGTGACCCAGCTCATTCAAGGTGAGACTTAATACCCTTGCTGGGAGTCCTTTAATAAGAGATAAAAAGGCAGAGACATTTTAGAGAGAGGTCAGAGAAATAAAATGCCCCAGGAGAGGCAAGAACCCACAGAACTTGAGAGAACCATTTTGAAGCCAGAACCAGGAGAGAAGCACTAGCAGAGGGTGCCAGGTGCCTTCCCATGTGACAGAGGAACTCTGGATGCCAGCAGACTTTTCTCAGAGAAGGTATCTCCCTCTTGATGCCTTAATAAGGACACTTTCATGGCCTTAGAACTATAAATTTGTACTTAAATAAACTCTCTGTGTAAAAGCCAATCCACTTTTAGTACATATTGCGTTATGGCAGCTTTAGCAAACCAAAACCACTTTGAAGAATATTGTGACTGTTAAAGTATTCTTCACGTAGTCTATTTACTATAGACTAAGTTATCTATACTTGAACACCTAAGTAAAACATTTCTTTCTGTTCCAAGACAAGAAATTTTATTTCTCTTGCAGAAAAAGCATTCTTTTTCCTCATAGACAACAAGGAACTGGAAACTAATTGTATTTTTTTTTTTTAGAGCCAGGGGCTTTCCGGATTTGTGCTCTGGGTGGTAGAAATCACACTAATTCTATGAGATAGTTGCCTCCAACAGTGATTCTAAGAGGTAGTCCTAACAGAAAGCACAAGACTAAATCTGTGGCCAACTTTAGGAACTTTATATAACTCTGCAACTTGAAATACTTTATATTTGCTTTCTTCCTGGTCTTTTCTATGTACCACATGTATTTTTTTATGCTTTTATTTCTTAATTTTAGTAGATTATATGTATTTTTATAAGCTATTTTGAAATTTTAGTGCAATAGTTGGGCTATGAACATAAACATTTAAAGATGATGATTTGTGTCCTAATTCCTCTGTACTTCCTAATATTCTTCGTTCATATTTAGTATGAACTAGGTGCTACTTTATATTTATATACCTAATCAACAATGTTTCACAAAAAATATAAAAGTAATACATGCATAGAGTTAAAGTAATTTAAAAGTACAAAGGTATGCATGAAAAGACCTCTCTCTTCTGCCCCAGTGCCCAAGCCACTCCACAGCCAGTGGCACCCCACTGCTACAGATGTATAACACATGTTCTCAGAAATTTTCTCTTCATAACTGTGCTGGTTTGAAACTGATATATACCTGAGAAAAGCCACATTCTTCTACTCCAAACTTGTGGGAGCAGACCTATTGTTAGTGCAACCTTTTGACTGGGTTGTTTCCATGGAAATGTGGCCTTACCCATTTAAAGGGGGGGGGGTCTTAATTAGTTTACTGAAGTCCTTAAAAGAGCTCACACAGAGAGAGAGAGAGTTCAGAGCCAACACAGAACAGAGATGAAACCAAGATACAGATATCTGGAGAGTCTAAGAGTCTGCCCCAGAGACTCTAACTGAGGAACCAGAGACCCTTAAAGAGAAAGCCACTAGAAACAAGCTGAGAGACGTCTGATATCAGTATCTGGGAGAGAAGGACAGCAGACATCACTATGTGTCTTCCCATGTGACAGAGATACCCCAGACGCCATCTATCTTTCTTCAGAGTCAAGGTACCTTTCTTTGGATGCCTTAATTTGGACATTTTCATGGCCTGAGGACTGTATATTTGTAGCTTAATAATATCCCTTTGAAAAAGCCACTCCATTTCTGGTACATTACATTCCAGTAACTTCAGCAAACCAAAACAATAACCTTTATAGAAAACTTTTAAAACCACAGTTGGGAACACTGTATATTTAATGTTCCATACCTTAATTCAGAAGATGCCTTTTTAATTACTGGGAAAATAAATAAAAGATAAATAAGAGAAGTAGAATAATAGAAGTGTGAGACTTTCTTAAATATGAATTAGCAAAGGATAATACAATGGGTCAACTTTGTTATAAATAAATCAGTTGAAACTTTAATATCTAGAATATATATAAAGAGTCTATGAAAACTTCTAAACAGACAAAAGGTAAAATCCAAGCAGAAAGTATTCTAAATGCTTTAAATGTATTAAATCATTTAATCTATAATGCACTTCAATGAAGTAGGCATTACTGCTACACTCATTTTACAAATCAGAAAACTGAGGCAAAAACAAGTTAAAAGTGTTGGTCCAACTAGAACACCAACTAGAAAGTAGCAAAGCCTGGATTCAAACCCCAAAATTCTGACTCCTGGGGATACACTCTTAACCAATAGAATACCTGTCAAAAGAAAAGACAGCTTACACGAAAAGAAATGAAAACAGCAAAACCATGTGTGGAAAAATTCAACCTCACTACTAATTATTAAACTAAATTGCCAGACAGCAACTAGACACAGTATAATATTGTTAGTAGAATATGTTGACATATATAAAGTACAAATAAAATAAGTGAAAAAATAAAACTTGTATACATCATGATAAGTTGTTAAGCTATACATCTATGTATAAGTTTAGAGGCAATCATATATAAACCTGATTAGTTGCATGTAGGTTTGAGGTGAAAGGGTCGTGTGTATTCTTTTGGAAAACTTCAGACTATTTCTTATTCTTCATCTCCAGAAGTGTTAACAACCCCTTAAAAGATAAGGCTTATTGATCTTTTGAAATTTAGTATTAATTCTAAGAATTGATACTGATTTTTTTAGTGATTAAATCAATCTATTTTACTGAAATAAGTGTGTGCATGTGTAGTGTTGAGAAAGAATAATGAATTTGATATATTTAATAGATTAAAATTGAGGTAACTGTAGTATTTCCATATAGTATCCATAAAGATGGAAAAGGAGAAAACTTAATGAAATCTGTTAGGAAATTAGTTTACCTGCTTTAACGTTGCTATGAAGCGCGTTATATACTCTATGGTGACCGGGTCCTCCACTGTTAGCTTATGACTTTGGCACTCTACGCGGGCTCTGTTGATAACTACTCTTGCATCAGCAGTTAGTCCTGTTCAACACATGATAAGAAAAGAATGGCTTTTTCTTTGTCATTTTAGCTGCCATGAAATTTTCTTACAACATCCTTCTTTTTTTTTACCAATATAAACTCATCACAAAGGATTTGGAAAATAAAGAAAAGAAACAAGCACACCCTACATTCTGACTTATTTCCTTCCAGATTTAACTTGGTACATTCTTATTTACTTTTTTAAAAAAACGGTTTTAAAGCATAACAGTTTAGACAATAATGTTAAGAAAATTATTTCCCAGGGGCCAAAATGGTTTAATTCACAGTAGCTAAGCTGGTTATTATGTTTCATTAAATATTTTCATAAAAGCTTTGTTGTCATATTTTTTAAAACTTATTTTTTTGAAGACTGCCATGATAGACTTGAAAAGTTTATGGTCTGTCCTGATTCCAAAAACCAGAACAAATATATTTATCTAAACCATGAGGTAAGCTAAATTTTCTCTTGTGAAAACAATGAACTTTACTTCACTATTAAACATATATCCACTGAATTCAAATACTTTCAATGAAATTGTCATTTGTCACTTCTCAGCTTTTTGGCTAAGAATAAGGGATCGAGAATCAAGAACTTTAAAACAGAAAAGAAAACACATTCTCTTGCTTTTGTGATACCAAAACAACATATGATTAATTCTCTACACTCCTGTAAGGAAAAAGAATGTGTTTCTATTGAAAAGTAATAACTGATCTAATGACCATTAAAATTTTTATTAATGACTTCTTTAGCACTGGACTGTTCCATAACCAGTTTGTAATTTTAAGCTTCTTTCTCCCTTTCTCCATACCATATTGTCAAGTATTCGTTCCAAAAGCTCTGAAACTTAGTTATTTCTCAGATGGCTATCAGTTTTCTTGTCAAAAATTATTGTTTCCCTAACATGCCATTTCACATTCTATTTCTATAAACCTAGAAGAATCTTCAGTTCTTGAAGACAGTTGTAGTTAATATCAATCTACAATGAAGCAGTTGTTAGAATATGCTACTATTAGAGTTCCCCTGATTCTACTGTTACAGTTACCCTACTACTCATAGGTTGGGTACCAGTTACAGTAAGACACAATTACAGGAAGATAAACAGGAAGATTTTCTTCTCTTTGCAAAACGTTATTTGAGAATAAGAGGCGGCAGGAGAAGGTTGACTTAACCTACGGTATGTGTTAAAAGCTTCATTCAATTAGAAAACATGATCTGGTAGGAGGTTTCTAAGTATTTCCCTTTTACAATGGGAGTATGATCCAAACTTGAAGAAACATAAACCTCTCATACTTAGAAAAGTAGTAAGACAACTGAAAGATTCAAGAAAAAAAATTAGTGATAAATTTTCCAAACTATATGAACAGTATAGTTGTGTGTGTATGCGTGTTTGCAGCAGTAGTTACACTAACCAATATTAATTGACTAGGGAAAAAGAACGAATTTTATTTAATTAAAGACAGCATTTGAAATTGCAACTTCACTTTATGTTTACAAATAGCCAACCTATAGAAGAAATGAGTCTTCAGTCTACTGCTTTTAAATTTTTACCACAACTTTACCTTAAAGACATATCATAATGTAGAATTTTCACTAGTAAGTGGTCATCCATGTTACATAAATTTTTTTTTCAAATTCTTTGATTTTTTTCCTAATGGTTGTATTCCAAAAATTAGAATCCCAATATAACAACAACAAAAGTGTGTTTTTCCAGAATGTAACCGTACTTTTTTCTGATATGTTCTCACTGTAAAATAATCCAACAGTGCAGAGGAAATAACAGCTATAATTCCACAATTATATAAATGGTATATAACACATATTTTTACTATTTTTTTCTTCTGTACTTTTATCATCATCATAGTCTTTGCAAAAAGATACATAGCAATGATTGCAGGTTTCTTTTTAAGGCTTAGTATTAAATATTAAATATCTTTTTCCCATTTTAATTTACATTACTCTACCAAGAAAAAAAAAATTAAAGCTCAAGTTATTTGAAGCCTGGACAAACTTCCATGATTAGCTGGGCTATGTAAAAGTTGGTGGCTTTGTTCTTGCTGCTGTATAATCAGATCCAGGCCCTAGAAAGATGGGACCAGGTTATAATTGTTTCTGAAAAGTGTGCTACAAAAATGGATGGCTCGTTATAAGTCAAGTTACAAAGAAAGGATGGGGTAAGGGAGGGACATTTTCTTTCAGAAACAGAATTTCTGAAGAGTCCCAATCCCAAAATGGTTTCAGGAGAGAATAAAATGTCAGCATGGGCTTGAAAGTGCTGTCTGTTTGGGGGACAGTAGTTGCCTTGCTGAGGAGGGGGATGGCTAAATTGGACCATCCCCTTTCTCCCCAGCTAGGTGAAAAGTTTATTGCTCACTGAGAGGGCTGAAGCTTCCATGGTAAAGAATTCTCTAAGAGTTTCTTCCACAAACAGACAACTCAGATTACTCCTCTCATTTCAGCAGTTTTTTTTTTTTTAACTGAATACTATAACATACATACAAAGCAAAGAAAGAAAAAAGAATCAGTTTTCAATGCACTCTTCAACAAGGAGTTACAGGACAGATCCCAGAGTATGTCATGGGCTACACCATCATCTCAGATTTTTCCTTCTAGCTGCTCCAGAATATAGGTTAGAAGGAATAAATTTTTTTATCATCACAATTGACTTTTTTCCTTTTTGTAAAAAATAGCATATTTACAAAAAAGCAATAAATTTCAAAGCATATTGGAACAATTAATTGTAGAACAGATGTCAGAGTTTGGTATGGGTTACAATTCCTCAATTTTAGGTTTTTACTTCTAGCTGCTCTAAGATACTAGAGACTAAAAGAAATATCAATTTAATGATTCAGCAGTCATATTTGTTTGTTAAACCCTACATTCTCTGTGTAATTCCAACATCACCTTTGATCTTTCTATCCTCTTTTTAGGGGTATTTGGGCTACGGCCATTCTAATTTTTCATGTTGGAAGGGGCTATCAATAACATGGGGTAGGGAGATGGAACTAGCTGATGTTCTGGGGAGGCTGGCCCCTCTAGGTTTCAGAATTTATCTGGTCCAGGGACCCATCTGGAGGAGGTAGATTTCTGGAAAGTTACCCTAGTGCATGGAACCTTTCTAGAATTTTATATTGCCCTAGGTGTTCTTTAGGATTGGCTGGAATGGTTTTGGTTGGGGTTTGGCAAGTTCTGATAGCCATGGTAGCAATTTCTAACTGAAGCTTTGCCTTAGAGTGACCTCCAGAGTAGCATCTCGATGCTATTTGAACTCTCTCAGCCACTGATACTTTATTAGTTATACTTCTTTTCCCCCTTTTGGTCAGGATGGAATTGTTGATCCCAGGGTGCCAGGGCCAGACTCATCCCTGGGAGTCATTTCCCATGCCGCCAGGGAGACTTTCACCCCTGGATGTCATGTCCCACGTAAGGGGGAAGGTAATGATTTCATTTAGAGTTGGGCTTAGAGAGAGTGGGGCCACATCTGAGTAAAAAAAGAGGTCCTCCAGAAGTAACTCTATATAAGCTTCACAAGAGTAATAAGCCTCAAGATCAAGGACTTGATCTATTGATATGGGTGTCCCTAATGTTTGACACAGTATCAGGTGATTCCCTGATAGTAAAGTTTAATAGTTCCATTTTTTCTCCCATCCCTAAGGGACTTTGCCAATACTTCTGATTATCTGCTTAATATATTCTAAGATGTATCCAGGCCTATTTGTGTTAAGCTATACAGGATTAAAGGCCTTCATTCTTGTTCTGGGCTCCCTGTGCTTCAATTGTTCAAATGAGCTATCTAGACAGGATGAATTACATTATGTGCTATAGAAAATTTAGGTTCTGGACAAAATAAACCTTTCTCCCTCAAAAAGTAGGTGCAGTTCTAAAATACAGACAATGTCTTCCTTACCCCTGTGTTCTGAAGTACCTTAATCCTGACCTGATTGGCTTCATTCTTATCCCTAAATACCAGGTAACAGATATATAAAACATCCTCAAAATCCAGAAATAATAATTACCACTCCAGATTAAATGTGCCTGCTATAAGAGCTTACAATTTAGCCCCGTTTTCTTATAAGCATTTTCTAAAGGAGACCATATAATAATTATTCTTTTTTTTTGTTTCTGGCTTATTTTGCCTCACCAAATGTCCCACAGGTTCATTCACATCATTGCATGCCTTACGACTTTGTTCCTTTTTGTAACAGCACAATATTCGATCATATGTATACACCATCGTTCAGCAATCTACTTCTCAGCTGGAAAGAAATTATTATTTTTTATTTTTTTATTTTTAATTTGCATATGGGCAGGAGGCACCAGGGATCGAACTCCAGACCTCCAGCACGGCAGGTCGGAGCTCTGCCTGCTGAGCCATGGCAGCCGCCCAAGAAATTATTTTTAAAAGCACTTAGGAAGTTTCTCTGCCACCCCTTTGGCGGAAAGCCTCAGAGAAAGGAGTTATCAGAACAGCCATCTTCTAGGCCATAATGGAATTCCTGAAGATTGGAGCCCCCATCGAATATACAAAGGCATCTGCCAGGACAGGACATAGAAAACCTGAGGAGACTGGAACCAGATATCAACCTTTCCAGGAAAGAAACATTCAAGAACTGGAGCTGCATAAAGTCCAGCTCTGGTGATGTATGTCACAGCCACGAGGAAAAACCAGTCCATCCGGCCCGTGGTAGCCTTGACAAAGCCCACAGCAACAGTAAAGTGCACGGTGAGCACACCACCACTGAAGTGAAGTCCCAGGAACATTCCAGCTTTTGTCTGCCAGTTCTTAGGAGTGGCAAACTGGTCCCACTGTGCTACAATGATGGCAGAAATCCCCAGGACAAAGACGAGGGAAAGGTAATCAGCAGACGGACCCCTGAATAGCTCAGTGTGGAAAAAGTCCGACAGACTTTCTCTGAGTAACAATAGACAGTGTGAATGACTCAGGAGAAACTGAGGCAACATCATATGGGATGACCCTCCAACATCCCTCCCAGATTTTATATACAGACTCCTCCATCTTCTTCATGGTGTGACAGGCTTGCAGGGGAAACATCAGTACCCGTACCTCCTCCTCTTCTTCCTGGCACACTAGGTATGTTTGCTCTCCTTCAATTCTGCTTAGGTTGGCAATTTCCTCTTTGCCCTTCTCTTCCAGCAGGGATCCCAGTTCAGCCAGTTCCACTGTGTCAATTTCCTTGATATTGGTGGGAGCCCCAGTGCCCTGTACCACCATAAATCCTTTGTGGGAAGACATCTGGCTGATACCTCAATACCCTGAAACTTTAGCCCAGGGAAAGCCTGGGGTCTCTCAGCCCCAGGGTCAGAGATCTCCATGTGATGATAGACACAAAGTGAGGGCAGGCAGGCTCTGCTGGGGGCCCAGGTCTCCTGTGCTATATCCTGCGGTGAAGGAAGATCTTCAGTGCCCTTCCTGCGCTGGAAAGGATGTGCAATAATTTGGTGTCACTTCCGCAGCCTCCTCACCTCCTTTCAGGCACTCTCTTACTATTTCTTAGCAACATATTATAAATACTTTGCTATGTAAATAATATAGATCCTACCACATCTTTTTTAAAATTGCCACTATATAATAATATAGCATGGTGGTAATAGTAATAGCAATGATAATAATAACAGTAATATTTGTTAAGCACTTATCACATGCCAGATACCGGGCAAATACTTCACATACATTAACTCACTTTTTGAAGCAAATCATTAGGGTAGGTATCATCAATCCCACGTTTGGATGAGTAAACTGAGGCAAAGAGTAGTTAAGTACCTCACACACAGTCATAGACTTAGTAGAAAATGGAATCTGGCTTAGAATGTAGTTGGTATGGTTCCAGAGTCTCTGCTTTTAAGTAACTGTATGGAAATACCATGGTTTATCATATCAGTTCCCCAACAGCAGATATTTAGGTACTTCTCAATACCAAAATCAATTAACAAGTAAAGGAAAACATTAGTAAATGTTCATTTTATTCTGCCAAATAATTAAAATTATCAAAATTAATTTCATATTAATGACAGAAAGGTATGTATACCAAAAGTTAAAGCATTGCATATCATTTAGATTAAGAGGAATCCTTTTTTAAGACAGTAGGATAAAGGCTGTTTTTGCTCAAAAAAATTTTTAAACTTCAGTACAAAATTATGGTTTTAAAAAGTTACAATTAGAAAATCAGTACATGAAAAATTGGTCAGCATCATTAGCCATTAGGGAAATGCAAATTAAAATCATAATGAAATATCACTGTAAACCTATATAAATGCCTAAAATAAATTAGTGACAATACCAACTGACAGTGAGGATGTAAAGAAAGTGGATCACTCATACATTTCTACTGAGGATGAAAAAGATAATAGTACAGCCACTCTTGTAAACAATTTGGCAATTTCTTATAAAACTAGGCATGCCATTACCATAGAACCTAGGAATTACACTCTTGGGCAACTGAAATGAGAAATGAAAACCTATGTTCATACAAAAACTTGTATACGAATGTTCATGGCTGCTTTATTCATAACAGCCCTAAACTGGAAATAATCCAAATGTCCATTAAAGGGTGAAGTGATAACAAACTGTGGTACATCCATACCATGGAATACTACTCAGCAATAAAAAGGAATGGACTGTTGATATATTCAAATACTTGAATGAATCCTAAGGGAATTATGATGAGTGAAAAAAAAAAGCCAATCTTAAAAGATTATATACTGTATGAATTTATTCAAATAAATTATCAAATGGCAAAATATAGAGATGGATAGTAGACTGGAAGTTGCCAGGGGTTAGCAATGGTGAGGAAGATGGGTGTGGTTACAAAGAAATAGCATAAGGTAACCTTGGAGTGATGGAACAATTTTGTATCTTGATTTTTGTGATGGAAACACAAATCAACATATATGATAAGGTATAATAAAACATATGCACATCCAGGTGGGTCACTCCTGGGCCAGGGCCTGGAGGCCAGAGGGAGGTGCTGAATTTGAGCAATTAAGGAAGGCCCATGGCCAGAGGGCAGTGCATGAGGCCAAATGCTGCTGAAGAGAACATCCATGCACCACTAAGCTCCCAGATCCTGCTACCAAATCATGGAAGGTCCCAAGAATGCAACCGTGCTGGATGGCTCAGCAGCTTGCTTCAACTGTAGCATCTTCCGGGATGGCGGCTCATCATGTGGGCTCTGAATGGCACAGTGGTCCTCAGCATCACCCCCACGGAGCCCATTATCACCAACAACCGCTTACCTCCACCAGTTATGAGGTGGGTGGTAACTTCATCTCCGAGATGAGAATCCATGACATCCCAGTTCAGTAACTCAGGACATATCAGGTGCAGCCTCCAGAACAGTGACCAGGACACATCTACCTTCTTCTCAGTGCAAGAAAGCGCCTCTCTGGACTCTTGCTCCTCAGAATATCCCAGAATGCCTTTGCCCTGAGGATGCAGACAGTGCCTCTCATCTCTTTGCTTGGGGCTCGGCCTTCAGGGCACTCAGTAAACCCCAGAAGGTGTCCTGTGTCCAGGCAGAAAGGTTATTAAAGTAATAGTAATAATAATAATGCTCTGCCTCTTTTTCTGTTACCTGCAAGATGATAATAGCTTGAAAAAAGAAAAACTCCCAAGTGGAAGCCTTGAGGATGAGGACGACCTGACTCAGGGAGCCCGTCCCCTGCTCAGCTCAGAGGAGGATAAACCAAGGCAGGGTCTGGGGACCCACTCCACCTGCCCCTGCCCCTGCCCCTCTGAAACCTGCTCCCAGAGATGCCAAATTGGACTTGGAGGATGGCAGGTGGCAGCATATCCGCATAACGACATTCTGGGATACTCTGGGGAAGTTTGGCCTTGATGGGTCCCCTGCACCTTCCACCAGCCTGCAAAGCCCACCGAGGTAAGCACCAGACTAGGCTGTGCTTGGGAGGATGGAGGATTAGTGGGGGAGTGTGACAGAGAAAGCCGCGCTCTTGGGGCTGGCATGGACAGCTGCCAACCTCCCATCCTCCAAACGCAGCTTGTATTAGGGCCAAATATATGGCACCCCCAAAATTACTGTTAAGTGATTGCTTGTGGGCTTCACTCCTGCCTCCTCCAGCAATGAGAAATGAAGCTGAAGCCCAGACCCCCAGTGGGCTCATAAATCCTGGAGATCAGAGCATGCTGATGTCTTTCACCCATTCTTATGGCTCAGCTGTCAGACCCCCTGCCCTTCACCTCTCGCCAGATGTTGTTCAGACACGTCAGAGAAATGAGGGCATATGTGGTCTTCCTTTTGGTAGAGAAGAGGGCAGCAGAAGGGTAAAGCTGGGACTGACTTGGGAGGGGAGCCGAGCATGTTATGCAAACTGCAGGACACAGAGACTGAGCTGGTGCTTTGCTCCACAGAGCATACCCAGGCCACCGCAGGTGGCCATCCGGACACAGTGTCCAGACACATGGCCCTGAGCTGGGTAAAAAGACAGGGGCACGGGAGGAGGGCTGGGGACATACATGAAATCAGAAAGAAAGATAGATGTTAAAGATCGAGATGGTATAATCCAGAATGCCTGGAGTGTATAATAATAGTGAAATGCACAATGTACAAATTTTTAAAATGCTTTTGCATGAGGAAGAACAAAGGATTGTCATTATTGCAAGGTGCTGAAAATAGATGATAATTAATACTTTAAAATATCACCTTAGGTGTGAGACTAAAGCAAAAAATGTTTATTTGTCACAAAATTTATAT
>PVIY010029425.1:0-32033 GCA_004026745.1 Myrmecophaga tridactyla
TTCATAATTAGCCACCTCCATACTGTCCCACTCATAGTTCATTTTGACACCCAAAATTCATTATTACTCTCTAAATTCTCATAGGACCGACAAATTGTTTGTTTACCAAATTATCCTGCTCCTTCCACAATTCAAAGTTCCTCCCACAATTCCCCTTTTCACCCATCCTTTAGTGTGTGACCCACAATTCACTCATTACCCAGAGTTCCCTGTCATTCTCACACTTCCAGGTCATCACCACAAGTCCTGGTCACAACTCCAGTTCCCCATTTTTTTCCACCATGGTTTTGTCTTTACACAACTCTTTCCTCATCCAAAATTTATCATAGTGTCTGTGATTATAAGGTCCTACCACCTGCCCTGTGTGTTCCTCATTATTAGCCTCGTCCATTTTATCCCTAGCATAATTCACTTTGTCATGCCCAATTCCCTGTTATTCCCACCGTTCCATTTAGACCCACTATTCGGCGTGTAAATCACCATTCCCTACCCCACCCCATATTTCCTGTCGCTCCCACAATTCTCTTTATCACTCATCATTCCGTGTGTCACCCACAATTCACTCATGACCCAGAGTTCCCTGTCATTCACACATTTCCGGGTTGTATGGCAAGTCCTGCTCACAACTGCAATTCCCCATTTCCTTCCCCGTGGTTTTGTTTTTACTCTACTCTTCCCACACCTAAAGTTTATTAGAGTGTCTGGGATTATCTGACACTACCGCTTGCCCCATCTCGTCATCATTATTTGCTTCCTCCATGATGTACCGCCCATAATTCATTTTGTCACCCAAATTTCCCAGTCACTCCCACAATTCCCTGTAGACCCATAATTTCGCATGTTAACCAACATTCCCTGCCCCTCACACAATACCCCCTCACTCCTATAATTCCCTTTATGATACATCATGTTGTGCGTCACCCACAATTCACTCATTACCCAGAGTACCCTGTTATTCTCACACTTCCTGATCATCACCACAAGACCGGTCACAGCTACAATTCCCCATTACCTTCCAACATGGTTTGATTTTACAAAGCACTTTCCCCCAGTAAAGGTTACTATAGTGTCTGTGATTATGTTCGTACCACTTGCTGCGTCTCTTCCTTATTATTACCTTCCTCCATACTGTCCCTCCCAAAATGCACTTTGTCACCTCAATTTCCTGTGCCTCCCTCAATTTCTTTTGGACCCATAATTCTGCGTGTTAACCCCCATTCCCTACCCCACCCACACATCCCTTTCTTTCCCACAATTACCTTTGCACCCATCATTCTGGGTGTCATCCTCAATAAACTCATTACCCCAGAGTTTCCTGTCATTCTTGCACTTCTGGGTCATAACACAAGCCCTGATCACAGCTATATTTCCCCATTTCCCTCCTCCGTGGTTGTGTTTTTATATAACTTATTCCTCATGTGAAGTGTATTATAGCGTCTGTGATTATCTGGTACTACCGCTTACCCCTCTGTTCCTCATTATTAGTCTCCTCCATATTATCCTTCCCATATTTCATTGTCTCCCACAGTTCCCTGTTACCCCATAATTCCCTATGGACCCATAATTCCATGTGTTTACCATAATTCCCTGTCACTCTCACAGTTTCAGATGAAACCGACAGTACTCTGTGCATCCCACAATTCTCTCTCACTCCGACTATTCCCTTTATTACCCAAAACTCTCAGTGTTTCCCACAATTCTTTGTCACTCCCAAAAGACCGTTATAACCCACAATTCCCGTTCCCCTCCAATTCTGTGTGCAGCCCAATTGAAGCAAGACCCAGAGTTTCTGTGTCATTCTCACAATTCCAGGTCATAAACAAAGGCCTCCACCCACTTACCATTCCCCATTTCCTTCCACTGTGGTTTTCTTCTTAAAAACTCTATTATCATCTAAACTTTATTATACTGTCTGTGATTATCTGGTACTACCACTTCCCCATAATTAGCTTCCTCCATATTGTCCTTCCCATTATGTACTTTGTCACCCACAATTCCCTGTTACTCCCACAATGTGCTTGGACCCATAATTCTGCATGTTACCCAGAATTCCCTGCCCCACCCACAGTTCCCTGTCACTCCCACAATTCCCTTTACACCCCTCGTTCCATGTATCACCCACAGTTCAGCCATTCCCCCGAGTTCCCTGTCATTCGCACACTTCTGGGTTGTATCGCAAGTCCTGTTCGCAACTACCATTCCCCATTTCCTTCCACCGTGGTTTTGTTCTTACACAAGTCTTTCCACACTTAAAGTTTATTATAGTGTCTGTGATTATCTGATACGACCGCTTGCCCCCATCTCTTCCTCATTATCTTCTCCGTATTGTCCCTCCCATAATTCGTTATGTCACCACAATTTCCCGTGACTCCCACAATTCATTTGGACCCATAATTCCCTGTGTTAACCACAATTGCCTGTCACTCCCACAATTCCTGAGGAAACCCACAATTTTCTGTGTCACTCACAATTCCATCTCACTTGCACATTTCCCTTTATTATAAACAATTCTGCCCGTTTCTCACAATTCCCTTTCGCTCCCAACAGCAGGTATAACCCACATTTCTGCATTCCTCCCACTCTTCTGTGTGCACCACAATTCAGTTGTGACCCAGAATTCCTGTCATTATCACAATCCCAACTCAGGACCCTAAGACGTGGTCATCAACTACAATTTCCCAATTCCTTTCACTGTGGTTTTGTTTTTGCAAAAGTTTTTTCCCACCCGAAGTTTACTTTACTGCCTGTGATTATGGTACTACTTTTGCCGCATTTTTTTTCTCATTATTAGGTTCCTCCATATTGTCCCTCCCATATCTCATTTTGTCACCCACAATTCTTTGTCACTCCCACAATTCCCTTTAGACCCAAAATTCTGCTTGTTAGCCAACATCCCCTGCCCCTCCCACAATACCCCCTCACTCCCATAATTCTGTTTATGACCCATCATCCAGCCCCTGCCACGATTCCATGTTCCTCCCACAATTCCCTTCTTGATCCATCCTTCACTGTGACCCACAATTCCCTCATTACCCAGAGTCCCCTGTTATTCTCACACTACTAGGTCATAACCACAAGTCCTGGTCACAACTACAATTCCCCATTTCCTCCACCGTGGTTTTGATCTTACACAAGTCTTTCCACACCTAAAGTTTATTATAGTGTCTGTGATTGTTTGATACTACCGCTTGCCCCGTCTCTTCCTCATTATTACCTTCTCCATATTATCCCTCCCATAATTCTTCATGTCACCACAATTTCCTGTGACTACCACAGTTCCTTTAGGACCCATAATTCCGTGTGTTGAGCACCATTCCCTACCCACCCTCACAATTCCCTGTCACGCCCACAATTACTGTTATCACCCCTCTTTGCGTGTGCCACCCATAATTCCCTCATTAACCAGAGATCCCTCTCGTTCACTCATTACCCACAATTCCCTGTTGTTCTCCCACTTCCGGGACATATCACAATTCTTGTTCACCACTACATTTTCCTAATTCCTTCCACTGTGGTTACGTGTTTATACAATCCTTTCCTCACCTAACATTTTCTATCGTGTCTGTGATTATCTGGTACTAAGATTGCCCCGTTTCTTCCTCAGTATTAGCCTCCTCCATATTGTCTCTCCTGTCATTCACATTGTCTCCCACAATTCCCTGTCCCTCTGAGAACTCCGCATATCACCCAGAATTTCCCATCACTAACAATTTTCTGTTATCACCACAGTTCAACGTCATAACAACAATTCATTGTCATGGCAACAATTCCCCTTCCCTTCCCCAATGGTTTTGCTCTCACACATCTCCATCTTCATCTAAAACTCATTTAGTGTCCATGATTACTGGGCTCTACTATTTGCCCTTTCTTTTCCTCATTACTAGCCTCCATCGTATTGCCCCTCCCACAGTCTGTCTTTGTCTCGATAGTCTGTGTGATACCCACAATTCCCTGTCACTCCCACAATTCCCTTTTACCCCTCAATTCCATGTATTTTCCCACAATTCCCTGTCCCTTGCACAATTCATTTTTATTTATTTATTTTGCATAATTCATTTTGACACCCACAATTTCCTGTCACTCCCACAATTCCAGATGAAACTCACAATTCCTTTTGACCCACAATTCCGTGCATCACCCACAATTCCCCATCATTCACACAATGCGTGCTGTAACCACAATTTCCTGTCCCACCTACAATTCTATGTTTCACCCACAATTCCCCATGACACACAGCTCCCTGTCATTCTCAGAACTCCATGTGATACCCACCATTCTCTGTCACAGCCACAATTCCCTATTCCCTTCCCCAGTTGTTTTGCTCTCACACATCTCCATCTTCATATAAAATTCAGTATAGTGTCCATGATTCCTGGTCTCTACAATATGCCCTTTCTCTTCCTCATTACTGGCCTCCATCACATTTTCTCTCTCACAGTCACCCCTTGCCCCAATATTTTATGTGTCACCACAATTCCCTGTCACTCCCACAATTTCTTTTACCACCCACAATTGAGTGTGTCACCCAGAATACCCTGTCACTTATAAAATGCCAGGTATCCCAAGATTTCCTCTCTCTGCCACAATGAATCATGCACAATTCCCTTCAACACTCACAAATTTGTTCACTCCCCAAAATCCAGTTAATACCTACAATTTCCTTACATATATTTTCCCATTCCCTTCCAGATGTTTTTCTCTTAAATATCTCCATTCCCCCTGAAATTCATTAACCTGCCCAGGATCCTCTGTCTACCATTTTTCCTGTTGTTTCCTGAACCCTAGCCTCCAACCTGTGTTTGCTCCCACACTTCCCTTTGTAACCCACAATTCTGTGTCACTCCCACAATTCCAGGTGTCACCTAGAATTCATTGCCCCTCCCAAAATTCTGTGTGTCACCCCAATTTCCCATGACCCAAAGTTCCCTGTAACTTCCATAACTCAGGTGATACTCACAATACCCTGTCACTGCAACAATTCCCCATTCACTTCAGCAGTTGTTTTGCTCTCACACTTCTCCAGGTGCATCTAAACTTCAGTATATTGTGCATGACTACTGTCTCCACAATACGCCCTGTCTCTTCCTCAATAGTAGCCTCCATCATATTGTCACAGTCATAGTCCCCCCCCTTGACCCACAATTTTGTGTGTCACCCACAATTCCCTGTCACTCCCACATTTCCACATGAAACCCACAATTTCTGTTTGACCAACAATTCCATGTGTCACTCACAATCTCCTGTCACTCCCAGTGCCAGGTGATATCCACACTCCCTTTACAATTCCCCATTCCCTTGCACAGTCGTTTTTCTCCCACCATTTCCATTCTCATCTAAAATTCATTATCCTTCCAATGAGTCTCAGTCTCTACCTTAGCCCTGTCTGTTCCTGAATCCTAGCCTCCACCATATCGTCCCTCTCATAATTCACTTTGTCGCCCACCATTCACTATGTCACCCATAATTCCCTGTGTCTCCTATAGAATGTCTGCTGTAACACACAATTCCAGATGATACCCACAATTCCTTTAGCCCAACAATTCTGTGTATCTCTCAGACTTCCGTTACTCCTACAATTCCAGGTGATACCCAGAATTCCCTGTTACAACAGTCCCCATTCCCTCCCAGTTTTCTTCTCTCCAAAGCAACATTCACTTCTAAAATTCATTATCCTGTCCATGATTCACTCTCTACCATATGACCTTACTCAATACTAGGCTCCACTATATTGCCCCATCACAATTAAATTTGTCTGCAATTCCTGAGTCACCTACAAACTTCTGTCACTCCCACAATTCCAGGTGACAGCCACAATTCCCTTTATTATACATAATTCAGCGTGTCACCCACAATCCCTTCATCACCCCCAATTCCCTGTCACTTACAAAACTCCAGATAGCACCCAAGATTCACTTTATTATCGACAATTCCCTTTGTCACTCACAATCCTCCATTGCTCCGAGGGTTCTGCATATCACCCATAATTCTGTCACTCACAATTTTCTGTTACCACCACGATTTCACATCAAAACAGCAGTTTCCTGTCACTATTTCCCATTGCCTTCTCCGGTTGTTTTGCTTTCACCCATCTCCATCTTCATCTAAAATTCATACAGTGTCCATGATTCCTGGACTCTACAATATGCCCTGTCTCTTCCTTATTACTAGCCCCCATCATATTGTCCCTACCACAGTCCTCCCCACCTTGTCCCAATATTCCTTGTGTTACCCACAATTCCCAGTCACTTCCACAATTCCCTTTGACATCCACAATTCCTTGTCACTCCCACAATTCCAGATGATACCCACAATACCCTTCAACACCCACAATTCCATGTGTCACCCACAATTCCCTGTCATTCCCACAATGCCAGGTCTAACCACAATTTCCTGTCACAACCACAATTTTCCATTCCCTTCAACAGTTGTTTTGATCTCACATGACTCCCTCCTCACCTAACACGCATTATAGTGTCAATGATTCTCTGTTTCCACCACTTCCCAATCTCTTCCTCATTACTAGTCTCCACCATATTGTCCCTCCCATAATTTACTTCGTCACCCACAATTCCCTGTCACCCCTAAAATTCCAGGTTTTCCCTCAATTCCAAGTAAAACAACAATTTCCCATTCTCTTCCACAATTATTTTTCTCTCACAATTTCCATTCTCATTTAAAATTCATTTTCCTTTCCATGATTGTCAGTCTCTAACATATGGCCTGTCTCTTCCTTAATCCTAGCTTCCTCCATCTTGCCCCTACCACAATTCACTTTCTCACTCCCAATTCTGTGTCTCACCCACATTTCCCTGTGACTTCCACAATTGCAGATGATACTCAGAATTCCCTTTATCACCCATAATTTCACATGCGATGCACAAATCTCTGTAAATGTCAGGTATAACCATAATTACCTGTCCCTCCCACAATTTTGTGTCAGCCACATTTTCTTTCATTATCCATAGTTCCCTGTCACTCTCACAGTTCCAGGGCAGAACCACAATTCCCTGTCACAACAACAATTCTCCATTCCCTTCCACAGTTGTTTTGCTCTCACACAACTCCCTCCTCATGTAAAATTCATTATAGTATCCATGATTCTCAGTTTCTGCCACTTGCCCCATCTCTTCCTCTTTACTAGTCTCCACCATATTGTGCCTCCCACAATTCCCTTTCTCACCCACAATTCCCTGTCATTACCTCAATCATTATCACACCCACAATTCCCTTTATTAGTGACAACTCTGTGTCTCCCACAATTCCCTGTCACTCCCACAATTCTGGGTGACACATTCCATGTAGATCAATTTCCCATTTCCTTCCATAGTTGGTTTTCTCCCACAATTTCCATTCTCATCTAAAATTCATTATCCTCTCCATGATTCGCAGTGTCTACCATGGCCTTGTCTGTCCCTCAATCCTAGTCTCCACCATATTGTCCCTCTCACAATTCACCGTCACCCACCATTCACTGTGTCACTCTCACAATTCCAGTACATTGCCACAATTCCCTGTCACAACAGTTCCCCACTCCCTTCCACAATTGTTTTGCTCTCATACAACTCTATGCTTATCTAAATTCATTATAGTGACTACGATTCTCTGTTTATACCACTTGCCCCATCTTCCTCATATTGTCCCTCTCACAATTCACCCTGTTACCCACAATTTCCTGTCATTCCCACAATCCTTGTCACAACTATAGTTTCTTTTATCACCCACAATTACGTGTGTCTCCCAAATTCCCTGTCATTCCCACAATGCCAGGTATAACCCACAGTTCCTTGTCCCTCCCATAATTCTGAGTGTCACCAACATCTTCATTACCGAAAATTCTCTGTCAGTCTCGCAATTCCAGGTTGTAACCACAATTCCCTGTCACAATTCCCCATTCCCTTCCACAGTTGTTCTGCTCTCATACAACTCCATCCTCATCGAAAATTCATTATAGTGTTCCTTCTCTACCACATGCCCCATCTCTTCTTTATTACTAGTCTCCGCCATATTGTCCCTCCTACAATTCACTTTGAAACCCACAGTTTCCTGTCACTCCCACTATTCCCTGTCACACTCACAATTCCCTTTATTACCCAGAATGATGTGTCTTCTACCATTCCCCAATACACCCATAATTGCAGATGATACCCAAACTTCACTCTCCCCACTCAATTCTATGTATCAACCACAATTCCCTTTATCACCAAAACATTCCTATAACTCCCAGAATTCCAGATAACACCCACAGTTATCTTTATCACCCACAAATCTATGTGTTGCCCACAAGTCCCTGACACTACTTCAATGCCAGGCCTAATCCATAATTCCCTGTCAAAGCAAATATTCCTCATTCCCTTCCACAGCTGTTTTTCTCCCATACATCGCCATTCCCATCTAAAATGAATTAACCTGTCCAAAATTTTGTCTCAGCGAAAGCCCTGTCTCTTCCTTAATCCTAGCCTCCATCATACTTTTGCCCCTACAATTCCCTTGGACACCCACAATTCATTGTCACTACCACAATACCAGGTGATGCCAAAATTTCCTTTCTGTCCCCCAATTCTGTATATCACTGGCAATTCCCAGTCACTCCCAAAATTCTACATGGCACCCACAATTCCCTTTATCACCCACAATTCCATGTGTTAGCCATAATTCCCTTACTCCCACAATGCCAAGTATAACCCACAGTTCTGTGACCCCTCCAAAATTCTGTATCACCCACAATTCCTTTCATCACCCACAGTTTCCTTTAACTCCCAATAATCAATGTGCTTACAGAATTCCCTGACACAGCAAATATTCCCCATTCCCTTCCCCAGTTGTTTTGGTCTCACACATCTCCATCCTCATCTAACATTTATTATAGTGTCTATGATTCTCTGTTTCTACCATATGTCCTGTTTCTTCCTCATAGTAACTTCCACTATATTGTCCCTCCAGCACTGCCATTTGTCTCACAATTCCATGTGCCACTCATAGTTCCCTTCATCACCTGCATATGCCTGTCACTCCCACTATCACACAATTCTCTGATGCATCAAATAAGCCTCATCCCTTCCACTGTTTTTGTTTTCTCACACATCTCCATTCTCATCTAAAATCATTCTCCTTTCACAATTCTCCATCTCTGCCATATGCCCTGGCTTTCCTCGGTCCTAGCCTCTGCCATATTGTCCCTCCTACAATTCACTGTGTCACCCACAATTCCAGGTATCACCCTCAATTCCATGCCCCACCCACATTTCCTGTCTCACCCATCATTTCCTTCATTACTAACAATTTTCTGTCACTCCCACAATCCAAGTGATACCGACACAACAAACATACCTCATTCCCTTCCACAATTCTTTACACTCACACATCTCCATTCTCATCTAAAATTCATTAACCTGTCCACAATTCTCTGTCGCTATCATACATCCCATCTTTTCCTCAATCCTAGCCACCACCCTATAGCTCTCCCACAGTTCCTTTTGCCCCACAATTCCATGCATCGCCCACCATTCCCTGTCACTCCCAAAGTTCCCCTTATCATCCACAATCTGTCTCCCACAGTTCTCTGTCACTCCCACAATCCAGGTGATACTCGTAATCCCCTGCACAACATCAATTCCCCATTCCCTTCTACCAGTTTTTCTCTCACACATTTCCATTCTCATCTTAAATTTTTTACCCTGTCCATGATTCTCTTTATCAACCAAATGCCCTATCTCTTCCCCAGTCCTACCCTCTGCCTTATTATCCCTCTCACAATTCACTTTGTCACTCAGAATCTCTTGTCATTACCACAATTCCAGGAATAATAACAGTCCTATCCTTCCCACAATTCTGTGTATCACCCACAATTCCCTGTCACTCCACAATTCCAGGTGATACCCACAATTCCCTGCCTCTCCCATAAATCTGTTTTTCACCCACAATTCTCTCTGTCACCCACAATTCTCTATCACTCACACTATATCAGGTGATACCTACAATTCCCTGTCACATCAACAATTCTCAATAATGTTCCACAGCTGTTTTTCTCACGCATCTCCATTCTCATCTAAAATTCATTATCCTGTCCACGATCATCTCTCTACCACATGCCCTTTCTCTTCCTCAATTCTGGCCGCCACCGTATTGTCCCAACCACATTTCACTTTGTCACCCACAAATCCTGTTACTTCCAAAATATGGTGATACCAACCATTCCCTGCCCCTCACATACTTCTGTGTGTCACTCACATACTTCTGTGTGTCACTCTCACAATTCCAGGTGACACCCACAATTTTCTTCATCACGCACATTTTCCTTCATCAACTGCGCATGCGTATCACACAATTGCAGGTGATACCTACAATTCCCTGACACAACAAATATTCACCATTCCCTTCCAGTTTTTTTCTCTTACCCATCTCCATTCTCATCTAACATTCGTTATTCTATCCATGATTCCTTGTCTCTACCTATGCCCTGTCTTTCTTCAATCCCAGCCCCTGCCTTACTGTCCCTCCAACAATTCACTGTGCACCCACAATTCCCTGTCCTGCCCACAATTACAGGTAATACCCACAATTCTCTGCCCCTCCCCAAATCTGTGTGTCACTCACAATTCCTTCATTACCCACAATCCCCTGTCCCTTCCACGGTTGTTTTTCTCTCACGCATCTCCATTCTCATCTAAAATTCTTTATCCTGCCCATGATTCTGTCTCTACTATATGCCGTGTCTTCCATAATCCTACCTTCTACCATATTGTCTCTCACACTATTCACTTTGTCACCCACAATTCCCTGTCATTCCAACAAGTCCAGGTGACATCACAATTCCTAGTCCCTCCCAGAATTCTGTTTGTCACCCATAATTCCCTTCATTTCCCACAATTCCCTGTCACTTTCCCAATTTCAGGTGGCACCACAATTAATTTTCTCAACCACAATCTCTGTGTTACCTGCAATTCCCTGTCACACGTACCCTTGAACTGCTGCTTTGGTTGTTTTCTGCCTGTTTTCTCTCATTCTTTTTTTGTATTATCCTAAGGCTCAATAAAAGAAACACTGTTGATGACTTATAACAGTCAATGGTCTTCAATTATGTGAAATGTGGCCTTTTTGGAAGTCTAAAATAAGAGTGAATTCTGTACATTTAGTTTTTCATTTTTTGCTTTTATAGATGATTTCTATATTTAAAACAACATAGAGATATACGTCTTAATAATAAGCATATAATATAAAGTTCTTCCATTAACAAATGGCATTTAATTAATACTTATGAGAACATGCATCATTCATGAATTTTAAGAGTTGAAATAATTCTGATTTCTAAGACTAAAAAAACATGAGTCAGTAAAACTTATCACCTAAAAGACATTGATAGAAAACAATCTTTATCATAATTCCAGGCATCTGCAATTAACTTCCATTTTTATATATACAAGGAAAATGGAACATAAAGAATGGAGAGTGTTGAATGATATCTTATTCATCACCAAAAACTACTTAAGCCTAAGAATTATGTTCCTATGCAGATATAGCCTACTGGAAGATATATTACTGAGATTAAAAATTTATTCTCTCTCTTGCCTTATGAAAATGAGGGGAAAAATCAAAGTCAGTTGTCATTGTACCTTGAATGTTTAATAACAAATAGGTAATATGTTGTTTTAACCAGGCAGTAATATATCTGAATAAATTCATATGAACACTGATAAAGAACTATTTGAATTATTGAACCAATGGAAAACTAGACCACAGGGATACCTCATTTGGCAGGATTTATGTATATTTGCTTCCCATGTGTGCTGGATTGAAAGGAAGTATGCCCCCTAGAAAATCCATGTTTTAACCAAAATCCCATTTCATAAAGGTAGAATAATGCTTATTCAATACTGTATGTTTGAAACTGTGATTGGATCATCTCCCTGGATGATGTGATTTAGTCAAGAGTGGTTGTTAAACTGGATTAGGTGACGACATGTCTCCACCCATTTGGGTGGGTCTTGATTGGTTTATTGGAGTCTTATAAAAGAGAAAACATTTTGGAGAAAGAGAATCAGAGAGAGCAGAGAAGAACAACATAACCACGAGAAGCAGAGTTCACCAGCCAGCAACCTCTGGAGATGAAGAAGGAAAATGCCTCCCAGGGACCTTCATGAAACAGGAAGCCAGGAAAAGAAGCTAGCAGATGATGCCGTGTTCACCATGTACCTTTCTAGATGAGAAAGAAACCCTGAACTTCATCGGACTTCTTGAACCAAGGTATCTTTCCCTGGATGCCTTAGATTGGACATTTCTATAGACTTGTTGTAATTGGGACATTTTCTCGGCCTTAGAATAGTAAATTAGAAACTTATTAATTTCCCCTTTTGAAAAGCTATTCCATTTCTGGTATATTGCATTCTGGCAGCTAGCAAACTAGAACACCATGTAAGGTGGACAGACACTTAGGTACAAAAAGGATATCCAGGAACAGAGCCTGATGGAGAAGTTGGAGGAATTGTCAGAGATCTGTGATTATCAGGCAAAATTAAGTCTGCCATCAGTGGTACTTAGAGGACATTCAGCGAGTGTTTGGAAGCAGATAGAAAGCCAGACTGTGAGATTCTGAGGGAAAGGGTCATGAATGGTAACAGTGTGCTCAGGTCTAAAAAACAATAGGGTTTAGGAAGAAAAAAAAACAGAAAAGAGAGATAAGAAAATCTGAACAATTTGTTACATTTTGGGGCATCATGCTGAAGTTGAAGAAGGAATATCCCAGACTTAAGGCCATTTTCTCTTGCTTCAAATCTTGTAGGGTTCCTATGAAAGTGCAAATTTGAATTGGGCTGGCGAGCAATGAGCCAGAGTCTCTGCATTTCTACCAAGCTCCAAAATCATGCTGATGTGGCTCATCCTCACAACTTGAGGAGCAAGTCAGCAGAACATTGTCAGCTGGCGGGAAGTTGGCTGAGATATTGATTCACTCATCCCTGGAATGGCTGAGCAGGGCCATATTGCCTGAGGCTGGGCTGCCTCTGTCCAGGAGCAGCCCTATTTATTGACACCAACGTTCCATAATCATGTGACCATTTTCTCTATATGTTTTGGCATGGAAAGTGTTGGCCTACACAACCTAACATCATGCAATGTTAGTGATATTGGGAAATTTTCAGCTGAAGGAGAGAACGAAGAGGGACAACAATGATGGCTGGTGGCACCATTACAATTATTTAGAAAATTAAAGGGTGGAGTTTTGAAATAAAAGGCAGTTGCAGGTGCATCTAGGTGCTCAGAGATGTTCAGTGGGTACATGAAGTAGAATTTGGGTCCCCATGATCTTTGTTACCTGATGTTATTCCCATGGTTATGTTATGTTACATGGCAAAAGGGGCTCTACAGACATAATTAAGCATAGTAATCAGTTGACCTTAAGATGGGATGATTATCTTGATTTATTGGTTTATCTGGGAGGGCCCATTGTAAGAGAGCTTTCCCTGTTTGGAGGCAGAGAAATTTGGAAGAAAGAGAAGACTGAGAGGTCTGAAGCATGAGGACTCAATAGGCAATGCTGGATTGAAGATGGCGGGGACAATGTGATGTGAAATACAGGCAAGCTTAAGTTTCTGAGTCTGTGATGAAAACTACTGAAGAAACATGGACGTCAGTCCTACAACCGCAAGGAACTGGATTTTTCCAACAGTCTGAATGAATTTGTTAGTGAAGTCACCCCCAGAGCCTCTAGTTAAGAGTCCAGGTTGATTAATATCTTGAATTTGGCCTGAAGAGATCCTGGGAAACCAGCTGAGTCCACTGAGACTTCTGACCTACAGAACTGTGAAATAATACATCTGCATTGTTTTAAGCTGCTAAATTGGTGACAAATTGTTATAGCAGTCATAGGAAACACAGACAATGGGAAACACAGCATGTGAACATGTTGGACTTGAGATAAAGATACATATTCCTAGCAAGAATCAGCCTGTTACTGGGAGGCTACTTTGTGGATTTAAATCATCAGTAAGTTGGTCACATCTATGACTGATTACATCTATGATCAGCACAGGTGATTGCCTTCAGCAGTGAAGGAAGTCTCATCCAATCAATTGAAAGCTTTTGTTCTAGTTTGCTAGATGCCAGAATGCAGTAAACCAGAGACAGAATGACTTTTAAAAAGGGAAATTTATTAAGCTGCAAGTTTACATTCTAAAGCCATGAAAATGTCCAAATTAAAGCAAGGCTATAGAAATGTTCAATCTAAGGCATCAAGGGAAAAATCCTTGGTTCAAGAAGGCTGATGACATTCAGGGTTTCTCTCTCAACTGGAAAGGCACAGAGCAAACATGGCGTTGCCTGCTAGCTTACTCTCTAGGCTTCTTGTTTCACGAAGCTCCTCCAGGAGTGTTTTCCATCTTCACTTCCAGAGGTCACTGGCTGTGAGGGCTCTAATGGTTTTTATGGCTCTCAAGCTTTTTCCAAAATGTTTTCTCTTTTAAAGGATTCCAGTAAACTAATCCAAACCCACCTAGAATGGGTGGAGTCACATTTTCCTCTAATTAAAAGTTAATATCCACAATTGGGTATGTTGCATCTCCATGGAGATAATTTAATAACATTTCCAACCTACAGTGCTGAATAAGGATGAAAGAAGCAGTTGCCTCCACAAGATGGATCATGATTAAAACATGGCTTTTCTAGGGCACATAATCCTTTTAAACTGGCACATTCCACCCTCTAGACCCTAAAAAAGATATGGTTTTCCCCCATATACAAAATACATTCACTCCATCACAATATCACAAAAGCCTTAAACCATTTCAGTAACAATACAAATACAATGCAAAGTTAAAGCCAGTACAAAGTCTCATCAAAGTTTGTTGCAGGCGTGGTTTGTTCTAAGGCAAAATTCTCTGCTCTGGACCTGTAAAACTCAGAACAAGTGATTTGCTGCCAACGTATAAAGGAGGGACAGTCATAGGATACATATTCCAATTTCCAGAGGGAAAAATTGGAAGAACCACAAGGGTCACTGAACCCAAGCACTTTCAAAAGACTGCAGGGCAAACTCCATTAGATTTCAAAGTCTGAGAGTCATTTATCTTTCAGGACTTAGAAAGTGACAGTCCCACCCTTTCCAAGGGCCTACGCAACGGCTTGCCTCTCTCAGAATGCAACCTTGGGAGACCACAATTTTCTTAGCTCCACCTTCTCCAAGGATCAGCGGCTGCACCCAGATTCCCTGCTATCTCCAGGGCACATGCTCAACCCCTCCATGTGGTGACAGGCAGGCTCTCCCCAATCCCCAAGGAATGTGCTCCACTCTCTCCAAGGCCTGAGGTGGCACAAATCTTCCATTGCAATGAGGTGGAAGGTCCACCCTCTGCCTTCAGGGCAAACTCACCCTCTCCAAGTACGTGGATAGGTCTGATTTCCTGGCCTGAGGTTTCTTGACTTCAGCTTTAGTCTCCATGGTTCTGCCTCTGAAGACATTTTACCTTCACTTTGTCTCTTTTTGTAGACTTTTAGTGCAGACTGGCAGCAGTTCCAATTATACAGGTCACACAGCAGTCTTGTTGGCTTTCTATGTAGTAAGTGATCATGCCCATCAGACAGAAGGTATTTCCACAGATCCTTCCTGGATAATTCCATCTCCAATCCTGGTTTATTTTTTGAAATGCCTGATTGGTTCCACATTTCATTAAATCCTCACATGGGGACCTATTCTCTGGAGTCTTCCTTCCTAGAAACCCAGAATTTTCCAGAGCATCAATTTCTGGTTTCTTTGTACCCCAAATTCAGATCTCAGCTTATCTCTTTCCTGTCACATTTCACTATAAGCTTCAAGGAGAAACCAGACTGCACTTTCCACATTTAATCTGGACATCTCTTCTGCTAAATATCCAAATTCATGGCTTTTAAAATCTGCCTTCCAGCCAAAGCCACTAGTTAATTTTGCCAGGTTATCTGCCATTTTAAAACAAGGATTGCCTTCCTTCCAATTTGCAATAGCACATGCCTCATTTCCATCTAGAGCCTTATCAGAGGTATCTTTAGAGTCCACATTTCTACCAACAGTCTCTTCTAAGCATTCTAGGCTTTCTCTATCAAGCACCTCACAACTCCTCCAAAATCTTTCCCTTTTTCATTTAAAAAGCCATTTGAACATGTTTGATATTTGCAAACTGCAGCAGCACCCCACTTTTCCAGTACCAAAATCTGTTCTAGTTTGCTAGCAGCTGGAATGCAATCTACCAGAAATGGAATGGCTTTTAAAAGGGGGAATTTATTAAGTTGCAAGTCTACAGTTCTAAAGCCGTGGAAATGTCCAAATTAAAGCAAGACTATAGAAATGTCCAATCTAAGGCATCCAGGGAAAGATCCTTGGTTCAAGAAGGTGATGACATTCAGGTTTCTCTCTCAACTGGAAAGGCACATGGCAATCATGATGATGTCTGCTGGTTTACTATTCAGGCTTCTTGTTTCATGAAGTTCCCCCAGGAGTGTTTTCCTTCTTCATTTCCAAAGGTCCCTGGCTGCGTGGGCTCTCATGGTTTTTATGGTTCTCGATCTTTTTCCAAAATGTTTCCTCTTTTAAAGGATTCCAGTGAACTAATCAAGACCCACCTGGAGTGGGTGGAGTCACATCTCCCTCTAATCAAAAGTTAATACCCACAACTTGGCATGCCACATCTCTGTGGATATAATCTAAAGTTTCCAAACTAGGGTTTAAAAGAAACAGCTGCCTCCACAACATGGATCAGGATTAAAACATGGCTTTTCTAGGGTGTATAATCCTTTCAAACTGGCACAGCCTTAAAGGAAGAACTGATGATTTCAGCAGTCAGAAGGAAGAATTTCCATCTCTACTTCAGCTAGCCAGTTTCTCCTGGGGAATTCATCAAAATCTTCATCTGAGTTTTTCAGTTTGGAGCCTACCCTGTGGAGTTTAGACTTACCAATCTTCACAGTTGCATGAGCCAATTCCTTTAATAAATCTCATAATATTTGCTTATATATCTATTCTCTTCTGTCATGTGTCCTCCACCTGAGAGAATTCTGACTAATACAAGTCATATTATGCAATATTTGCATAAACTATTGAATTAAAAAGAGGGATCATATGGTTTTGGTGGATCAAGTAGAAAAGGACACATCGGAGAAATGGAAATGAGTCAGGATTCCAGCCCCACCATACCCACAGGAAGGAAAAGCAGAAAGAAGATGGAGATGATCAAAAGAGAGGGAGAGCACAGTGATGGGAGAGTAGTATGTGTGCGTTAGCATGTCACAAACGGCCTTTGGTGGTATGGTTTAGCGGAATTACTTGAGAGAAGGTCCAGGCACAAGTGATTGGGTTGTAAGTTGTTCTAGTTTGCTAGCTGCCGGAATGCAATATACCAGAAACAGAACAGCTTTTAAAAAGAGGAATTTAATGAGTTGCTAGTTCACAGTTGTAAGGCCGAGAAAATGTCCCAAGTAAATCAAGTCTGTAGAAATGTCCAATCTAAGGCATCCAGGGAAAGGTACCATGGTTCAAGAAGGCTGATGAAGTTCAGGGTTTCTCTCTCAAGTGAGAAGGCACATGGCGAACACAGTCAGGGCTTCTCTCTTGGCTTGAAGGGCACATGGCAAACACGGCGTCATCTGCTAGCTTTCTCTTCTGGCTTCCTGTTTCATGAAGCTCCCCAGGAGGCGTTTTCCTGTTTTCCTTCTTCATCTCCAAAAGTCGCTGGCTGGTGGACTCTCTGCTTCGTGGTGCTTCTCTCTCTGAATCTCTCTCTCCAAAATGTTTCCTCTTTTACAAGACTCCAGTAAACCAATCAAGACCCACCCAAATGGGTGGAGACATGTCGTCACCTTATCCAGTTTAACAACCACTCTTAACTAAATCACATCATCCAGGGACATGACCTGATTACAATTTCAAACATACAGTATTAAATAGGGATTATTCTACCTTTATGAAATGGGATATTGATTAAAACACGACTTTTCTAGGGGACTTCCTTTCAAACCAGCACATAAGTATAGGCAAACATCGAGACTATGCATTTCTTCCTGTTAGGATGACCCAGGAGGCCAGGAAAAGGGTAAATGCACTCCTACAGGAGTGTGCTGAAGAGACCTCTTTTTAACCATGAGAGAAGCTTCACTTTGAATGCAGACTGCAGGAAAGAATACTGTAAACAGGGGTCTGTGGAAATAAGGGAGAGTCAAGTTAACCGGTAGAGATAGGTAGTGAACGTATCAAAGGATAGAATCGAAGTATTTTAAGGTCCTTTTATCTACTCTCTTCTACTCTATTTTAGTTCACTTGCTTGAGCCTTATCTTCTACCCACTTTAATACTTTTTTTATTGTGAAATATAACGTATATGCAAAAATGCAATACATTTCCAAGTACATTTTAACAAGTAGTTATAGAACAGATTTTAAAGTTTGGTGTGCATTACAGTTCCACAATTTTTTGTTTTTTTTCTTTCTAGCTGCTCCAAAACACTGGAGACCACAGAAATATCAATGATTCAGCAGTCGTACTCATTTATTAAATCCTGTCTTCTCTGTTTTACTCCTTTCTCTCTTTTTTGTAAAAAATAACGTATATACAAAAAAGTAATACATTTTAAAACACATTGCTGAGACCTGTTCAGTATGAGGGGTCAAGGAAGGCATCACAAATCTGAAAAATAAAGACACTCACACAGAAGAGTGTTTTAAGATGAGAGCAGGGGACTCATGTCTCAAAGGACAAGAGCCCTGAATGCTTGCTCAGCATCATATTTATTTTCTCAGTTCGGCAGGGAGTGCACAGAAATAACATTTTGTTTGTGTTTATTGTTTAACAGTACGTGCAGGCAGAGAGAGTGCCTATTCCTTCATTATTGGGGTAATGATTACAAGACAAAGAGCATGTTTTAACTCTATCTTTATTGAGTGATAGCCAAGTGGATGTTTCTCAACTTTGGCTGACTTTAGTGTTCTAAAGTTAATATTCCATCATAACCCACAGGGCTCAGTGTTTTTTGTCTGCAGATGTTTTGCAAAACTGTTGCTTTAACTTCTTCTCTTATTTTTCCCTTTACATATCACAGCAATTAGTTGGAGAACAGATATCAGAGTTTGGTGTAAGTTACAATTCCACAATTTTAGGGTTTTGCTTCTAGCTGATCTAAGATACTGGAGACTAAAAGAAATATCAGTATAATGATTCAGCAGTCATCCTCATTTGTTAAACCTTACCTTCTCTATATAACTCCCCCATCACCTTTGATTGTTCTTCCACTCTTCAGGGGTATTTGGGCTATGCCCATTCTAACTTTTTTATGTTGGAAGGGGCCATCAGTAATATGGGTTAGGGGATGGAACTAGTTGATGTTCTGGAAGGGCTGGCCTCTCTGCATTTCAGGACTTATCTGGTTCAGGGACCTGTTCTAGTTTGCTCACTGCCAGAATGTGATATACCAGAACTGGAATGGCTTTTAAAAATGGGAATTTAATAAGTTGCTAGTTTGCAGTTCTAGGGCCATGGAAATGTCCAAAAGCAACTCTATAGAAATGTCTGATCTAAGGCACCCAGAGAAAGATACCTTGGTTCAGAAGCCGATAAAGTGCAGGAAAGGCACATTGTGAACAGGGGGATGTCTACTCGTTTCCCCTCCAGACCTCATGACGCTCCCTGGCAACCTTTTCCTTGTTCATCTCCAAAGGTTGCTGGCTGGTGGACTCTGTGGTTCTCTCGTCATTCTATTCTGGTTCTGCAGCTCTCTCCTCATTCTCAAAAGGCACTCTCTCCAAAATGTCTCCTCTTTTATAGGATTCCAGTAAACTAATTAAGATTCACTTAGAATAGGTGGAAACACATCTCCACCTAATCAAGTTTAATACCCACAATTGATTGAGTCACATCTCCACGGAGATAACCTAATCAAGTTTCCAGCCTATAGTACTGAATAGGGACTGGAAGAAACCATTGCTCCCACAAGATTGATTAGGATTAAAACAGAGCTTTCCTGGGGTACATAAATCCTTTCCAGCCAGCATAGGACCTGTCTGGAGGTTGTAGGTTTCTGGAAAGTTACCCTAGTACACTGAACCTTTGTAGGAACTTATACAATGCCCTAGATGTTCTTTAAGACTGGCAGAAATGGTTTTGGTTGCCTCCATCCACTTTTGGGAGCTATTTTCATGTCCATCCTTTGATCTTGAATAACAGTAATTAAGCAAATACTGTGTTTCCTTTGCTTCCAAGTCTCTGGAACAAGCCTCACAGTCCTTCTTTTAAGATTCCCCTCTTGGTTGCCATAAAAAATTCTGTTTGTGGATTCACTTGTATTCTGCCTAAACCACCCTTCCATATCTCCTCCTTGCCCACCTCCAGTCCTCAAATATTCCAGGCATGCCACTCACTCTTTCTTCTGTGTGGATGGACAGATATGTTGTTCTGTCTTTACTTTCTTCAATTCTCCTTTCAAGAGCCCTTTATTGAAGAGGCCTTCCTTAAGTGCCCTACACAAAATGACAATCCTTACTCCAGCTCAGCACTCATTGTAATCCTTTCCTGTTTTATAAAGCACTGCCCATCTTCTAATTTTGTATCATTTTCGGATTATATATATAAAGTTATATATATACATAATCTGATTACACACACACATATCTACCTAGATACATACATATATGCAGGCATGGTCTGTTTCCTCAACCAGAAGCTCAAATATATAAGGTCAGGGACTTTGATTTATGTTCCGAGTGGCTAGAATAGTGCCTAACATAAAAAGGGCACTCAAAAATATTTGCCATGCTACAAAAGAATGAGAGAGGAGTCCTACCTTACACCCTATAAAAAATGAACTGAAAGTGGATCAAACACCTAAATATAAGAACTAGTACCGTACACCTTCTAGAAGACAATGTAGGGAAACATTTTCAAGACCTAGTAATAAGAGGTAGCTTCCTAAACTTTACACCCAAAGCACAAGCAACAAAAGAAAGCATAGATAAATGGGAACTCCTCAAAACCAAATGCTTCTGCACCTCAAAAGACTCTGTCAAAAAGGTGAAGAGGCAGCCAACACAATGGGAGAAAATATTTGGAAATCATATCAGACAAAGGTTTGATATCCTGTTTACATAAAGAAATCATGCAGCTCAACAACAAAAGAACAAACAACCCAATTATAAAATGGGCTAAAGATATGAATACACATTTTCTGAAAAGCAAATACGGAGGGCTCAAAAGCACACGAAGAGATGTTCATTTTCTTTGGCTATAAGAGAAATGCAGATCAAGACTACAATGAGATACCACCTCACATGTATAAGAATGGCTGCTAATAAACAGGAAGCTATAACTATTGGAGAGAAATTGGGACACTTATGCACTGCTGGTGGGAATGTATAGTGACGCAGCCCTATGGAAGACAGTTTGGTGGTTCCTTAGGAAACTAAATATTGATTTGCCCTATGACCCAGCAATAGCACTACTTGGTATATACCCAGAAGAGCTGAAAGCAATGACACAAGCAGACATTTGTACAGCAATATTCATAGCAGCATTATTGACAGTCACCAAAAGATGGAAACAAAACAAATGCCCATCAACAGACAAGTGGATTAACAAAATGTGGTATATACATATGATGGAATATTATGCAGCAGTAAGACAAAATGACATCCTGAAGCACATGACAAGATGGATGAGCCTTGAGGACATAATTCTGAGTGAAATAAGCCAGACAAAAAAGGATAGGTACCATATGATTCCACTTTTATGACCAGCATAAAGGTATAATCAGAAGCTTATAATACAGAATATAGGATACTTAGAGATACATAGAAGCCAAATCTGGGTGAACAGTTAGCTAATAGGGTTGAACTCCAATATAAGGGAATAGATAGAAGTGAAGGCAATTCTCTAGTGGGTCTATAAGTAATATTACCATATTGAAGATGAACAGTATTGAAAGGGATTGTGTAGACCTGTGTGTCCCACTGATTAACACTAGAGATACAAATTAGTTCTTGTAAGAACTACTTCAAAGATATGATTCATGTAAAAAGAGTGCTTAAGTCCAGGGTAAGGGGGAAAACTGCTATTGCATGCTATGGGCTATGTTTAAAAGGAAAACTCAGCACTACCACAGCAACAGCAGAGGTAAATAATGGGGGGAGGGACATGAGTTAAGAGGAGGTTTATATTTTGTATTTGGTGAGGGTGTGTTTGTTGGTTATCTTTCTCTTCGGAACAATGACATTATCTAAAATTGAGAGTGTTGATAGACTGTGGACTTTGGACATTATATACATGATGCCTGATAAATGCAGGTGGCTGAAGAATGCACTGACTGAGAAGTAGATTGGCAAATGATGGTGTATACATATGATCAAATGTTGTGCTGCTACAAAAAGAAACAAAGTTGTGAGGCATGCAACAATGTGAATGAACATGGGGGACCATTTGGTGAGGCAAAATAAGCTAGAAATGAAAGAACAATTATGGTATGGTCTCCTTTAGAAAATGCTTATAAGAAAACAGGGACCTAGATTGTAAGCTCTTATAGCAGACACATTTACTCTGGAGTGGTAATTATTATTTCCGGATTTTGAGAGGCTGTTATATGTATATATATAACCTGGTATTTAGAGATAAGAATAAAGCTGATCAGGTCAGGGTTAAAGTAATTCAGAGCACATGAGTAAGGAAGACATTGTCTTTATTTTAGAACCGCACATAATCTTTGAAACCAAAGGAAGAAAGGTTTACTTGGTCTAGAACTGAAATTTTCTATAATACATAATCTAACTCAACCTATCTGTATAGCTCATTTGAACAATTGAAACACAGGAAGCCCAAAATAAGAAAGAGGTCCTTTAATCCTGTATAGATTATTGTAAGCCTGGAAACATCATAGAGTTTATTAAGCAGATAATCAAAAAGTATTGGCAAAATCCCTTGAGGGATGGGAGAATAATTATGGAACTATTAAACTTTACCATTAGGGAATCCTTCGATGCTATGTCAAACTTTAGGGATACCCAAATCAATAAGCAAAGCCTTTGATCTTGAGTCTTATTCTTGTGAAGCTTATGTAGGTATCAGAAAAGCTTGGCTTACCT
The DNA here is from genome assembly GCA_004026745.1 of Myrmecophaga tridactyla. NCBI lineage: Eukaryota > Metazoa > Chordata > Mammalia > Pilosa > Myrmecophagidae > Myrmecophaga > Myrmecophaga tridactyla. Next base: position 23,073 of record PVIY010029425.1, read on the forward strand.
ATAGATATGCCTAGGAGTTACTTCTGGCGGACCTCTTTTTGTTGCTCAGATGTGGACTCAGTCTCTCTAAGCCCAACAAGTGAAATCATTGCCCTCCCCCTTACATGGAACATGACATCCAGGGGAGAAAGCATGGGACATGCCTCCCAGGGATGAGTCTGGCCCTGGCACTGTGGGATCAACAATTACATCCTGACCAAAGGGAGAAAAGAGGTATAACTAATAAAGTATCAATGGCAGAGAGACTTCAAAGAAAGTCAAGAAGCTACTCTGGAGGTTGCTCTTCCATAAGCTTCAGTTAGACATGGGTGCCTATCATAACTTGTCAAACCCCAACCAGAACCATTCCAGCCAATCCTAAAGAACACCTAGGGCAATATATAAGGTTCCACAAGGGTTCCATGTACTAGAGTAACTTTCCAGAAACCTTCAATCTCCAGATAGGTCTGTGGACCAGGTAATTCCTGAAACCTAGAGTGCCCAACCTCTCCAGAACATTGGATAGTTCCATTTCCTTACCCTATATTAGTGACAGACTCTTCCAACGTGAAAAAGTTAGAATGGCCATAGCCCAAGCACCCCTAAAGAGAGGGATAGAAAGGTCAAAGATGATGGTGGAGTTATACAGAGGAGGTAGGATTTAACAAATGAATATGATTGTTGAATCATGAAATTGATATCACTTAGTCTCCAGTATCTTAGAGCAGCTAGAAGTAAAAACTTAAAATTGTGGAATTGTAACCCATGCCAAACTCTGAAATATGTTCTACAACTAATAGTGGTGCTGTGCTTTGAAACTTATTGCTTTTTTTGTATATATGTTATTTTTCACACACAAAAAAAGTCAATTGTGGTGCTAAAAAATATTTATTCCTTCTTTACTCCTATATTCTGGAGCAGCTAGAAGGAAAAATCTGGGAGGATCGTTATGGTAGCCTCTGACAGACTCTGGGATCTGTCTTGTAACTACTTGTTGAAGAGTACTTTGGCAGCTATTGCTTTTTTCTTTCTTTGCTTTGTATATATGTCATATTATACAATAGAAAAGTTAAAAAAAAATATTTGCCGTACAATGAATTGGTTTGCCCAGTGTGTTGATTTTGCAAGCTGCCAGAAATGTGATATACCAGAACAGGAACAGCTTTTAAAAAGGGGAATTTAATACATTACAAATTTACAATTCTAAGGCTATGGAAATATCCAAACTAAGGCATCCAGGGAAAAATACCTTAACTCAAGGAAGGCCAACGGGTCTGCTGGAAAGACTTGTGCTGGAGTCAGCTGGTCCTTGCTCCTGGGCTCTGTTGCTTTAAAGCCTCTGTTCCTGTGGGGGTTCCTTACTTTGCTTCTCCAGGGCTGGCTTTCATCTCTTGGCTTCCTTGGCTCTCTCCAGGTGCTGACTTCCTTAACATCTCATGGCAACGTCTGCTGGACCCCAAACATCTCCAAACATTTGTGTCTCTGTTCTCCAAATGTCGGCATCTGTGTCAGTTCTCTCTCTGTTGGCTCTGTTGTTTCCATCAGCTAGTCATTTCTGACTCTCTCCAAAATGTTTCCTCTTTTAAATGACTCTAGTACACTAATCAAGACCCACCTGGAATGGGTGGAGTTACATCTCCCTCTAATCTAAGGTCACACCCACAATTGGGCATGTCAATCTTTGTAGCAATAATCTAAATCAAAAGTTTTCAGCCTAGAGTACTGAATTAGGATTAAAAAAAGGACTGCCCCTACAAGATTGAATCAGGATTAGAATATGGCTTTTCTTGGGCACATAAATCTTTCAAACTGGCACACCTAGCATGTCATTCTGCAGTATTATTAATTCAAGAAACAAATAGCATAAAGCTGTCCATCCTTCTAGATCCAGGATCCCATCAGAAGCTTTCCTGCATTCTACTGCTTTTCATGTTTTCCCTTATTGCAAAATTGAGTTCATCCATTAGCAGAAATTGCAAAAAATTCTATAGCAACCTCCTAAGAAGTTTCATTCTTACCAACCTCATTTCACTATTATTTTTGAAACTAAACTAAACCAACAGACTTGAGTACTGATAATTATTAGATGTCATATAGTTAATACGTTTCTTTAACATCCAAGGTATTATGGGAATAAATTTATGTGTTCTAGATATGTTTTCCATAAGGAAAGAAGAAGAAAGTTAGGAGTAACTTATTTTTGCCCACACCACTGACATTGCAAAATTATGACCCCAAAGTGGTTTACTGGTGAAAAGTTACTACATTTAATAATCATAGATTGCAAAAAAGTAGTAACCCATCCATTTACCAGAGCCATTGAAAAGTTGTAGGAGGAAATTGAAAGCTTTTTAAATTGATGGGGCAGCAAAATGCATCAGAACTAAGAAATGATAATTGAGTCACTTTAGGCTTGCATATTCTTGCAGGAAGGTCATTTTAAATATTAGAAAAGAATATTTTACAGTAAGGCCAATCAATGAACAGATGCATTCAGGAATGCATATAAAAGAGATTATTTTGTAGGAAGGTAAGTCAATGAACACATGCACTCACAACTGCATTTAATTAAGAATAAAACTCAAACGTGACTGAAAGACATGACAATGTTGATTGAAAAGACACTGGGAGAAAGCAGAACATTTAGAAAGCTGCCAAATTATTAGAAACAATAATATTCCAAGGAGATTAAACTGAAAAAGATAGTTAAGTATTTTTCCTCCTTGCTCAAGTATACACACAACTTCTACCTTTGTGAAATAAGAAACATTAGAAACCACAAGGCATGAATAGAGGTAATATTGGAAATGCCCACTGGACTAAGTTATTAGACACACTGGCCTGGTCCCCCACTTGCAGTGCAGAACCAGCTTTTGTCGAGAAATTTGCTGCCTAAAATGCATTGGAACACAAGCCAAGTTGTATGAGCTCATAACATTCACCATTTCAAATAGATAGTTCCTTTCCTTTATATTTGTAGATAGGAATCAGACCCAAAGCCTTCTGACAGAGATCACTGCTTCTTAAGTAAAATGATGATTTATATGAATTATGTAAGAATAAGCATTTTAATCCACCCACCTACAAAGTGTCACTGCTAGTCTACAAGTTCAGGAAGACAGAGGCTGGAAAATATAGACAAAGAGCTATTGGGTGGGCCACGGTGGCTCAGCAGGCAGAGTTCTCGCCTGTCATGCCAGAGACCCGGGTTCGATTGCCGGTGTCTGCCCAACTCTCGAGATGTACATCTTCAACAATTGTCCCTGAATATAGACAACAAAAATGAGTACAGTAGCTTTCTTCTTCCTTCCACTTGGTTATTTTGTTCCCTCTTCAATCTCTCTGAAGGCACTTACTTAGTAGTCAAATTCATGTGCCCTTACATATATGCGAGAAGCCTGCATAGAAAGCCTGTTTGGAGATTGGTGTCCAAACTGTAAACTTGTAATGCGTCAGTCTGGAACACGACCTTGGGTACTTTAGCATCAAAAGCCACAACACAAGATGTTGGCCTTTTGGACTAAAGGGTTATAAATATCTGCAGGATTAACTGGACAATAGAATTTGAATTGTCTAGTCACAATCCTGTGATTCATGAGGCTGGCTGCATTTGAATGTGAATGATTCCATCTTTCCATCTCAAATGTAAAAGAGAGAGAGAGACAAAGAAGAGAATTGCTATTATAATTTTTAAAATGAGGAAATACTTGTTGCTGTACTTTTGAAACAGGGTTATATGACATTGAACTAGATGGCCCAGAAACAATTTGTTCTTTGAAACAGATTGTGTAATCTGTGTCCAATTGGGCACGAATTTCCCCTGGAGGGATCTTGTCCAAGGCTAATCCCCTGAGAATAATTGATTCAGTCACCACAATAGCCATTGTCCATACAGCTGGGCAGGAAAATCATCCTGCTGCGTGGAGTTTTCCATGACAGACAAAGCAGACTCTACGTGCTCTTCAGCAGGTAAAATACAGGTAGAGGAAGTGATGAACTGAACATAAAGAAGAAGGGAGGTTGTGAGAGACTCACATAGCAACAAGTCACTGGATTTCTCTCCTTTCCTCTCGCATTTTCGTGGAGCTGCACAATGTATTTTTCTTAAAATCAGCATAAAGAATCCCCGCATGCTCCAAAAAGGAGGCTGAGAACAGGAAGGATTATTCTCCATCTCTCCCCATTAAGTTGCTGTTTTCACACCACACAAAATCGTTATTGACCTGGTTTCCAGAAATGATCAGTCATTTATTTAATAGAATTAATTTACATCACTCCATATATATTATCATGTTGAACCATATGAAATTTCCACTATTTGGCCATGATGGTTTTGTGTGATTCAACACAATGTATCTATAAAAGTTAGTTGAATCAATTCAGAGGAATAAATCAATGCTCTTAAAACAATGAACCAGGGCACTGGGGCTTGGCATGATCAATCATCTTGCCCCCTGTGAAATGCATTATAAAGTTCCCCTTTCCTTCTGGATACATGCGGGGTTATAATTACTCCATGCCCTGGGCGTTAGGTCGGCTCAGGTGACTGCTTTTGACTATTCACAGGGAAACGTGACTAGAAGTGAGATGCATCCCTTCTGGGCTGAAGCAGTGAATCACCTTAGCTCAACTCCCCAGCCCCCTTCGCCCCTGCTTCTGCAAACCTGATGCCTAATGCAGAGATGGTGGCGTGGTAAGATGGCCGCGTCTCCATCAACCTGCAATTTGATTCACGAGATTGAACAGCATCTCTCTGCTAACCGCAATGTGAGCAGGACATAAGCCTTTGTCACTGTAAGCCAGTGGCATTTTGGAGAAGTTAGATACTGTGATATAACCTGACTCATTCTGACTAAGAGGCCCCTGGGAGTGAAAATTACAGACTCAGTGATATTGCTTGGTCTTGATAAGATTAGAATCCATGTTTATTTATTTACAATTTAGAGAGCATAAATTGCCACTGCCAAAACTCTGGTACCGGGATTCCCTCTCACTAGATATCCTATTCAGGAATATCTTTTCCTGGGAGGTTATCAAAACTCCTGACGTGTTGCGAAAGAGATGTACCCTCTCCTGTTTAGTATCTGGTTATGATAGATGTCATTAAGTTTGAAATCCCGAAAGGGTAGGGTGTCGGTCTTTGGAGTGGCACACAGTCCCTTGTTTAGTTTAGGAAAGAGGGGACTCTAGAAATACCTTGAGCCTTAATAAAGACTCCTAATATCACGAGCAATTAATAATAAATTACACTTGGGACTGACAGTCCAAAGTCAATACACAGAAATGTCATCTCTTCAGAGTGAAGTTCTTTTGACATGCTAAATTTCAATAATATTAAACACAGCTGTCACTTCAGTGTAGGAGTGATGACTGAGTTAGGTAAAATTAGGATCATGACCACCAGGAGAAAATAAAAGGCAGGATTGATAGAAAGAAGGAAGAGTTGCTCTCAGAAGAAAATATAACAAAATATGAATTTATGCACAGCCTGTCCTCCAAGTAGTTCTTTTTATCCCCAAGGGAAGGGAAAAAAAACTTTCAACCACTATATTTATAGGCTCTGATATATCTGTAGTCTAATCTTTTCTTTGTAAACAAAATCTGGCAACAAACACAACAGAAATAAGCCTAAACTACATAATTTTGAGTAGACAAAACCTTTTTCTATAAAACATCCAGAAATGAGCAACAGAAGCTTTGCTACTAATTTTCACTGCTATTTTTAAGCAAGCTGTAGATTCTACAAACAACTTTCACTTAAGTTCTTGTTTTGTGATAATAAAGTATGTTGACAGCACAATAGACTTGTGCCAATCAAATTTGAAATTAAAATAATAATACTTAAATGGAAACAAAAGACAAAAGGGGATATGATGTGCTACAGTTATTTAGCCTGGAAAAATGAACCTGGCTTTCTTTTTCAAGAAACCTGATTTGGTTAAAGAATGCAATTTGCTTCTCTGAATAGAAATGCTGGTTGGAAATGCTATAGTTCTTTGTGATCAATGTACAAATTTGGTTTTACCGGGTTCAAAGTGTTCATTCCTGGAAATCTAACAAGTGCATAACCCAGGAGAAGGAGAGAGCTTCCATTATACCTTAAAGAAGCTCAAGATCATGACACGGCATAACTCATCTGTGATAGCTCTCTCATTTGATATCCAGGGTCTAGTACGTCAAATACTGTCCTTAAACAGCTCAGGAACCCCCAACAGCCATAAGTCCATGTCTCCATGCCTGGGAATCTTCCTTTCTCTCTGGCCTCCATCCTCTCCTAGGTCCCCTCAGGATTCTGCTTCCCCATGGTGGTGAGATTAGAAAGAGCTACTCTAGCGAATCCCCTACTGATTTCAAACCACAGAGGCTTCACCCAGATGGAAGTCGCCACGCTTACAGAGTTAGGGGCTTAAGAGGGGAGGGGCTGCGGTGTGTAGGGAGGCATTTAGGACCTGCCATGCCCCTCTAGAGGGTGAGGCTACACCTCCCTTCTTCCCCAGGGTTGGAAACTGGAATCTTGGGTGGGGGCAGTGGTATGATTATGAAAATTCTCTTCCTTGATTTTTCTTCAAGGAATTTCTCTGCTGGCTGAGGTCCTGCTCCTGTGAACCTTGAAGGTGGAAAGGAAGGAAGAGAGTCTCACTCAGCCGAGGAGGAATGAAGATGGAATGAGGGCCCAAGGGCCATGGTTGAGAAAGGAGAGCATGTTTCCTGGACTGTTACATGCTCACAGTGAATGTGGAGGATGCCCTGTGGGTCAGTCCAGGAGGAGGAACCCTCAAATATTTCAAGCAGGCCTGGAAGATTCCTGGAAACAGATGTATCGTTAGCTCCCTGAAATCATCTTATGTCGACATCCACGTGGTCTACCTGTGTTTAGGAATTATAATGAAGTGCTTTATTTCCCAATATGGGGATATAAATGCTAACACACTTCAGTACAAAGTGAATTCCAATCACCCACCTCCTCCACCTTGTTTAGTTTACGCAAAATGCCATGGCCTTTTGTGCACTTTGGGTTGGCATGTGTGTTTATTGAGACCATCTCTCTCTTTGCAAAATCCTAGCAGTCTACTCTGTAAACCTCCCTTTGTCTTTACATAGAATGACTTATTTGGCCCCACAGTTTCTATAACGGAGAAGGCCGCCACTTTTCTAAAAGGGATTTCCCTGGGTGTCTAAGAGTCTGAATTATCCTATGTAACTCCACGCAGTTAACAGAATTCTCAAGAGCAAGTTTATTTTTTCCCCAAATCTACATTAATCTTATTAAAGTGCCTTAATTCAACCTTAATGCACATAAATGCCAAGTCAATATGAGATCAGAGACCCAGAATCAAGTATATTTTGATAGCCTTGGATATGTTTGGAGTCTGCAGTAACTAGAGTTGCGGCTGGTTGGAGCAGTGCTGAAGACTCTGTTCTAAAGTAGCCACGTCGAGGGTCACAGATCTGAACCTGAATCCTGGCAAGTATCCTTAAACTCAAAGCTGGCCTCCTTCATGGGCCCGGGGTATGTGGTATGTGCATACATGGAATAATGTCAGTCTCTTTCCACTCTCGGGCAGACAGCTCAAACCCCTTCCCTTGTCAATGGTGGGTCAGTTGCCTGGTTAGTAGGGAGGACAGAACAAAATCAGCCTCGTTACAGAGGGATCTAAAATTCATGTATATACTTAAGCAAATGCATCTATTGTGGACAAAAATACAAAATATTGATTCCTGCTGTTGGACTTTGCATGTGAATACTTGAAAGTAAATTCCTCTACTTTCATACCTGCCTTTGTTCCTATGCTTTTTCCCAGCCCTTTCAAGTTAATTGCTTTGCTTATTTTGTAATCTGACATCAGAAAACAACTCAAGAACAAATTGCCCCACTTCCCAAGAAACATGTACTGCCGTATGATTGAAGCCACTTCAAGCCTTTTGCAAACCTATTATGAAGAATTGAATTTTAGCCTTTTGTTATTTACTGCTGTGACCAACCAGTCTCTTTAATTGCCTCCTTATATCCACAACCCGGGGAGGGTATGTTTGCATGAACAAGGAGTCCAGAGAGAGAGAGAGAGTGGCTGAGGAAGGAAAATGACTTTTCTCCGTGATGAAAATAGAGGCTCAGCTTTGGGGTGGGGTTTCATTTGGGCCTAGAATTGGTCCAAAGTAGTTAAAAATAAGCAGAGGGTGCACAGGTAGTTCAGTGGTTAGAATGCCTGCCTTCTGTGGGGAGACCCGGTTTGATTCCCTGACCATGCCCCCAAAAAGAAAAAAGAAAAAAGAATCAGAAGGGCCTGGTCCAGTGACTTTGTCCTCCCTATGTGTGTGTGAGCGCATGTGTGTGTCTTTACAGATAAATCCAGACACCCCCAGCCCCAAGGAGACAGAGCCCAAGATGATCCCCAAGTGAAACTGTCAGGCTCTGCAGTAGACGGCTCGATAGCAGCCCAGCCGTTTCCCTGGAACCTGGGAAGACGTTATGTTACATGGCAAAAGGGACTTGCCTTTGTTCCTGTGCTTTTTTTTTTTGCATGGGCAGACATCAGGAATCGAACCCGGGTCTCCAGCACAGCAGGTGAGAACTCTACCTGCTGAGCCACTGTGGCCTGCCCTATTCCTGTACTTTCTCCCAGCCCTTTCAAGTTCATTGCTTTGCATATTTCATCAGACATGATGAAAGTTGCCGGCCTTGAAATAAGGAAGATGATCCTGGATTATCTGGGCCCAGTGTAAACATGTGAGCCCTCTAAAGTCGAAGAGGAAAGTAGAAAAGTCGCTTGTGGCAGAAGAAGGAGGGGTGGAGGGGTGACTCCTGGACAAGTGACCTACAGGATACTGAGCTGATGAGTGGGGATTGTTTTAAGCTGCTAAACTTGGGGTTATCACAGCAGCAATAGGAAGTGAATGCAGGTGCATCCTACCACAATTTCAGGTGTCGTTACCTGCTGGCCTCAGGGGATTTTGTTTCTTAATGCGTGTGCTGGTTTGAAA
>PVIY010029426.1:0-31791 GCA_004026745.1 Myrmecophaga tridactyla
TGCCACTTTTGCACATGCCCTTACCATGGATACAATACCATGAAAGCCAGATAGAAAAGCTCTCCTAGGTAAGTGGCTGGAAAAATCCATTAAGTGATAGAGAAAGATAGTATCTGTATTAGTTAGGATTCTCTAGAGAAACAGAATCAACAGGGAACACTCACAAATATAAAATTTATAAAAGTGTCTCACGTGACCACAGGAATGCAGAGTCCAAAATCTGTAGGGCAGGCTGTGAAGCTGACAATTCTGATGGAAGGTCAGGACAAAGTCCACAGGAGAGGCTCACCAGCCGAAGCAGGAGGAGCCTGTCTCTTCTGAAATCCTCCTTAAAAGGCTTCCAGTGATCAGATTAAGCATCAGTCATTGCAGAAGACACTCCTCTTTGGCTGATTACAAATGGAATCAGCTGTGGATGCAGCTGACGTGATCATGATCTAATTCTATGAAATGTCCTTGTTGCAACAGACAGGCCAGTATTTGCCCAACCAAACAAACAGGTACCACCACTTGGCCAAGTTGACACATGAACCTGACCATGACAGTATCTGCTTATGTATAGGAGTAACAGCCTCTTGATTCTCACTCATCTACCCAAAAGAAGAAGGAAAAACCTTTGTTCTTTGGAGAAGAGATGCAAAAGCTTCTGGGTTCTCACTCCAATCTGAAATTAAATACATCTCTTCAAAGTTCAGGTAAGCCCCAGTGAGAGTCTCTGACTTTTATAACCTAGGTATGTCCTCATTTCCAGGAGTTATTTTGTCTTGACATGTAAAATATACTTTCAGAGGTTGATGCACCTGTCTGGAGTTCCTGTAGCATCCATGCATTTATAAATTATCTCTCCAAGTCTTATTCTTGTGCCAAGATGCCAAGTGTTCAGCAAAGTTTATTCAGAAAGTCATCTCTTTATTTTCCCTATAAACCACATAAACCTAAATAACATTTTTAGATTTTCTTTAATCTTCACATCTCTATTGATTTTTGAAGAATACACCCATGCAGTTCACACATCCAAGCATATAAAAAGTTATACGGTGGAAAGATTATCTCATTGCTGCCCTGTCCCTCCAAAATAAACACTTGTTTAGTTCTGGCTACTAATGCTACATAACAGATTACCTCACACTAGTGGCTTGAAACACCTGCTATTTGCATCATGATGCCTATGGGTCATCAGTTCTGGCAGGGTACAGCAGGAATAGACGCCTGTACTCGATGATGTCTAGAGCTTCTACCAGGCTGTGAAAATTCAACCACTGGATTCTAGAATCATTGAAGGCTTATTCAATTATCTGTTTGGCTCCTGGACTGAAATGTTTCAAAGAAAAAAATTTCCAATTAGTGCACAGGTACCTGGTCCCTACCAGTTGACTAAATTCTACAGTGTTTTCAAGGTTGCTGGACTTGTTATATAGTATCCGAGAGCTCCAAGCACGGGTGCTCCACTGAACAATGTCCAAATAAAATCATCTCCTTTTTTAATGACCCAGACTCAGTAGTTACACATAAGACCAGGCACTTAATTTTCAGAACTCAGTGCACCATGAAAATGAGGGTCTCCTCATTCATTAATCGTTAAGAAAGTTAAGATTGTGATGGTAAGGGATTAATTGAACATGGAGCCCTTATAAGTGCAAACTATGGATGACTGCACAAGTCACACTCACTTGATGTTGACCTTGGATCACTTAGCTTCCCTTCTGGCATATTCTATTGTATATGAATTAGTCTGAAGACCACCAAGATTCAAAGGGAGGGTACAGGTATTTCATCTTTTAATGAGAGCACTGCAGAATCTGAGGCCATTTGAAAAGAACTACTACTTAATTGAAACAGATATAAATATATACACTGATTTGCCTTCTTTTTTCACAAAATATGCCATATTGAATTTAAAATGTTATACTTTGCTAATTTTACTTAATAAAATATATTGGAATATTGCTTATAAATTTTTATCACGTTTCTTCATTCTTTTATACAACTAGCCAATATTCTATTAAATCATTTATTTATTTAACCAATATCTTATTTGATGGATATTTGGCTTATATCCAAACTTTTATTGAAACAGACATAAATACTGTGAGAAGTAAACTTAATACATTTATCAATACTAGACAACTAAGAAAGAGCTGAAAAATTAGGTGTACTAGAGGCAGAGGCATTTATAATTGAATTCAATTTCATAAAATAAGTTACATAGGCAAAATGAACACTGTATCAGCTAGGGTTGTCTAGAGAAACAGAATCAGCAGGAGATATCTGTAAATATAAAATCTATAAAAGTGTCTCATATAACCATGGGGATGTAGAGTCCATGATCTGTAGGGCAGGCTGTGAGCTGGCAGCTCCAATAAAGGTCCTCAGCAAACTCTCAGGAGAGGCTGGCTGAAGCAGGAAGAGTGATTATCTCTTCTGAATCTTCCTTTAAAGCCTTCCAGTGATTAGATTAAGCATCACTCATTGCAGAAGACACTCCTCTTGGCCAATTGCAAATGGAATGAGCTGTGGATGCCACCAATGTGGTCATGATTTAAGTTCATGAAATGTCCTCACAGCAGCTGACAGGCCAGTACTTGCCTGAACAGACAATTGGGCAACACCACCTGGCCAAGTTGACACATGAACCTGACCATAACAAATGCTTACACATAATATTATTGCCCTTCTTAGTGGTTGTTTCACTCATTGCCCTACATTAACATATGGCAAATTTATTTACCCATTCTGTTTCCTAATGTCTTTGCCATCAATGTCTGTTATCAAACTTTTGATTGTTTCACTGGTCTAATAGGCAAATAATGGTGTTTTAGGGTGGTTTCAATGTGTATTTTTCTTATTATAAGTTTTACGATCTTCACTTCTGTGTTGGTTTGAAATGATGTATGTACCCTAGAAAACCATGTTTTAATCTTAATCCCATTTTGTAAAGGCAGCCATTTCTTTTAATCGCTATTCAGTATTGTATGTTTGAAACTGTAATCAGATCGTCTCCCTGGAGATGTGATTTAATTAAGAGTGGTTGTTAAACTTGATTAGGTAGAAGTGTATCTCAACCCATTTGGGTGGGTCTTGATTGATTTCTGAGGTCCTATAAAAGAGAAAACATTTTGGAGAATAAAAGAGATTCAGAGAGAGCAGAGCAAAACAACATAACCATGAAAAGCAGATTCCACCAGCAGCGACCTTTGGAGATGAAGAAGGAAAATGCCTCCTGGGAGCTTCATGAAACAGAAAACCAGGAGAAGAAGCTAGCAGACAATGCTGGTTCACCATGTGCCCTTGCAGATGAGAGAGGAACCCTGACCGTGTTCACCAGATGAGAGAGAAACTCTTGACTGTGTTCGCCATGTGCCCTGTCACTTGAGAGAGAAACCATGAACTTCATCAGCCTTCTTGAACCAAGGTATCTTTCCCTGGATGCCTTAGATTGGGCATTTCTCTAGCCTTGTTTTAACTGGAACATTTTGAATGTTTTAAATTGGAACATTTTAATCAGCCTTAGAACTGTAAACTAGCAACTTATTAAATTCCCCTTTTTAAAAGTCATTCCATTTTTGGTATATTGCATTCCAGCAGCTAGCAAACTAGAACAACATCCTTAACAGTCAATTAATTTTCCTTTTAGTTTCACCATTTGTTGAAATCCACTATGTATTTTTATTATTTTTTCTTTCTTTTTGGTTGAAAAGATCTCCATTTATAAGAAATGACTATCTGCAGGATTTATCAATGCAGTATTATTTGTAGCTGTATTTGTTAAACATAAAACAATAAATGTTGATTCAGAGGATACTGAAGAAATATGTTATGGTAAATTTACCCATTGAACAAAGGCTATGATGCTGTAAAAAATTTGAGCAAGAACGTTTACTTTTTCTCCTAAATATACTTCAACATATGTTTAACGATAAAAGCAAAATGAAGAAGACATTTAATTGTATATTTTCAGTTTTAGTTTTAACAGAATAATTTTTATTTTATTCTACAGACATAAAAAATAAACTTTGAGAGGACATGTAAGTGACTAGCATTTATAAAGGAAGAAAGAATTAGATAAATAAGGGAAGAGAGAAATAAAGGTATAATTTTTTTACTATAAATGGTAATTCTGTTAATTTTAACAGGTAAAGGTGCAAACTTTTATATTTACATTTATAAGAGTGGTGGAATTAAATGAAAGGAGTTATAAAATTGTATAGATTGATTCTAACTTTTATATTTAATTTATTGATAATGTGGCATAATCTTATTTAATTATAACTTTGTTTTTTCAGAACTAGGAAAAATACTATAATAAAAGTTACATTTGTGCAAGGAATCTTATTTTTTGTCTTATTTTGACATTTATTTGCTATTTTATAAATTGGGAATGCATATGAATAGTTTTAAAACTGAAAAGGAAATTTACTTACAACAAACAAAAATGGCACAATGGAAGCTTGTGACGGTGTTTTCTTTCATTTAGTGCAGTTTTGATGATCTTATATTTATAATAAATATGAATTATTGTATGGTAAAAGTAATTCTTATGTTTTGATTCACATTACACCTTTAGAACCCTTCTTAATGGAATAGGACTGTTAATAAGTTAATTCAGCTCTTCAGTGCTTTACTGACAGCTTTAACAAAACTGAGATTTAAGCCAAAAATATGAGGAGAAAATGTAAACTCACATGCCCATCAAAAGAAACTTTTAAATTTTGTGATTTTCAAATGATCATCTCAGACATTTTATTTTTATATTCTTTCTTTGAAATGTATTCACATATTAGGGAATTTCACTTTCATGAAAGAAAACTACCATGTATGTCATTTCTTCATAAATTACCAATTGTGTTAATTTCAATAATTTTTTAAGCCTATGACCTTTAATTATCAGTTCTGACAACGGAAAATGAGAATATATGGCACTGAGATGTTTAGCATGTAATGAAAATGGTTCAATTTAATTAAAATGTAAGTTATTTTTAGAAGGAAAGGTCATACAAAGAAAATGTCATTGTAGAAGTATATTAGCAAGCACCCTCCAGTGTTTGTTACATGTAAAATGTGCAGTTAGTACTTGACATTTAGAGAGGAAATCAGAAGTATTCATGATACAGTCGCGAACATTTTTGTGTTTTCATGTTGTATTCATCACCTTATTTATATTATTTTAATCAGCTACATGTTAAATATAACTCTGCTTACACTTTATCTTGGATATTCAAATGCTTTGTTGATAAAGAAACGCATTTTCAAATTCTCATAAAACAAATGTAATTTAAGGAATATTTAAAAAGATACTTTTTGACATAAATTCTAATCTTTGTACTTGTACAATTAAATTGTTATAATTGTGTGCTACTTCTATTTTATTCAAGATATTTTAGATACAGATTTCATCATATAATCTGTTGGAGGCATAGGAAAGTGATCCTCTATATATTGCCAATATCTTTATAAAAACAAAATAATGTTTTAACTTCCTAGGTTGTTCCAGCAAAAAACATGAAATGGGTTGGCTTAACAATGGGAATTTACTAGGCTTGGAAAAAGTGAAAATCAAGGCATCATCAAATTAATTAGTTCTTCCTCAAAACCAGCTGCTGGCAATCTTTGGATTCTCTGGCACATGGTAAGGCACAGGGTAGAGTCTTCTGGTCCCTCTTTTCTCTTCCAGCTTCTGTTTCAACTTCTTGCTTCCGTGGGCCACCCCTTAACTAAAGTAACCCTTATCAAACATCCTGCCCATAGTGAGTTCACTCCTAGAGGAATGGATTAAATTTAAGAACATGCTTTTCTGGGATGCATACTGTTTCAAGCTATGACAATCAACGTATTATCAGAAATAACATGTCTTTTGCTCACACTCATCGGTGGAATTAAGTGAGATTCCAGTTTTAGGTATTTTAGTATTAAGAAATAGATGTTCAGCAGATTGTGAGTATGCAGAGAATCAAACCTTCAAGCATGGAGCAAATTAATAAATCACTATATAGATAATAAATAGAAATCCTGTTCTCTTGTAATTATGCATTTTCAAGAAAGAGGAGCATACATGTTTTTTATTAACATCACCAGATGCTTCATTGAATATAGAAACAGATAGATCTTAAGTAAAGAGGCATGTGACTTAAATTCTGTTGTTCAATGCTTCCCATATGTTGGGAAGCTATGTTGGAATGGAAAAAAATGTTCAAATATTGTTTTAAAATACCAATATCTCATTGTTCTAGGTATTTTAAATTCCAGCTATCTAAGGGAGATTAGAAATTTACTATCACAGACTATGTATCTTGTTCTCTTTAATGATGAATCTACTCTCTTACACCTTGGTGTTTTGCCATTGTCTTCCACTGGTAAGCAAAACTGAAAACAAATGGTAAAAACTTAACCTTTATTATGTGTTTTTAGGGATGACATTGAAGATATTGCCCATTTTATCACTCAGTTTTAAAGGAATATTGGAAAATTTAGTACTCTGTTTCAAAACAGAAGGAAAATTGTCCTTTTTTAAAATTTCGTGATTTTTCTTTTGTTGATCTTATAAGTGACTATGTTTCCATTTTGTAATGATTAGTCAGAAATTCAGAGGCCAATTTCTATCATAATGTATCAATTACTTCTGATTTATGGCATGTATCTTGTGAGATATTATCAACTTTGGTTTTATTTGCCTATACTTAGAATCTGCTGCCCTCAATATCCTTGTTTATTATGTGTATATTTTATTAAATGTTGTGCACCATCTCACACCATCATATTGTGTTCACAACATTATGTCTTAGTTTTGCTAATTGTTTAATTGATTCCAAGTATAGTTTGTGACTGAGTACTAGGACTTTTGGGGTGGGGATACAGGTAAAATCAGGCATGTCAGTAATGCTGTTCTGACCCATATGGGGCATTCCATAGGCTGTTTATAGAGTTATGTCTTTGAAATAACATTCCTTTCTTTTCTTTTTTTAGGCAAGCTTTTATCTTTAACCTAGAATAGAGCTGTAAAAATTGCCTAGATGAATTATAAAGAGAAGATGGTATAATTGTCCAGCCACCCTATTAAGCAAAATCAAGTCTCATGAGAAGTAAAATAAGATAACATAGCATGGTTAAATAAGACTCACATTCATCTGGAGAAATGATATCATCTTAATTCTTTCATCCAGTTAGCTGTCCAACAATATCAAATTTGAACCTCTAAGGTCATGATACATCTCTGATCTAGAGGACTAGATGTAAAGAATTAAGTAGGATATGCTTTAGAAAACCCCATTACTATTATCAGTGCTAAATATTTTATTGTATAAAAGGAGTAGAATCCATTCATTCATTAAATATTGATTGCTTACTATGATTGTGCACTCTTCTAGGTAACAGGAAATCTGTGGTTATTAGAAAAGCAAAGATCTCTGACCTCAGCCCTTATATTCATATGAGGAGAGATCACCAATAAAGAATCACAAGTAAATAGGAATATATATATACCACAGTGAAAAGTAGTATGCAGAAAATTTTAAAATAATGCTGGAGTGTATTGGTGGGTTGATTTCTTTTGATATCATGGAGAGGAGAGGTTTCTAAAGAAGTAACGTTTAGGTGGAGAGTGGAATTTTAAGAAGAAATGAGCCAGTCAATCAGGAGAAACAATTCCAGACAGAAGGCACAGTTAGTGCAAAATAAAAAAATCAGTAGCAATAATACTATGTGGAGAAATGGAAAGCAAAACATCTGGGCTTAAAATTAGTGTCAAGGAGGAAAGATACATTATATGTGGATGGAGAAGTTAATGAATGCCAGGATAAGTAGAAATAGGTAAAAAGGCTAAGGAATATGATTATTATTCTACGTAGAACAAGATGTCGCTAGAAAACAGTAAAAATGACAATAACATTTTCTGGTCTACATTTTAAGAAGATGCCATGAGGAAAATTTATAACACAATAAAAAAATATAAATACAGAAAGGCCAGTAGGGAAGCTATTTATATAATCCATGAAAGAAAAGATGACATCTTGGACTAAATTGGTAATAATTGAGATAGAAATAAAAATAGATTTAGGCAATACTACATACATGTCAACAATAAGATATGCTAATTCAGTAGATGTTTTCTGGGGCAGAGGGAAAAGGTTCTCTGTATATGTATGTGTGTGTCTGAGAGAGAATAAGAGAGATAAGGAAACCCTATGGCATTAAAACATTTAGATGTCAAGCATTGAAGGTGAAGGAGAAGCCAGAAAAGTACTCTGAAATAGAGCAGCCAGTGAGATGGAGAATAGTAGAAATCAGATTTACAAAAGCCAAGAGAATACAGTATTTCAAGAAGGAAGGAGTTGTTTGAATGTCCATAAAAGGAAAATTAGATTAAAACAAAACAGAATAAAAAGCTGAGATTTGTCAGCATAGAGACATTATGTTGACAAGAGAATTGTCAAAGGAATAGTAATGAGAGAGCCCGGTGAGTGTAAGATGATAGTGGATGAGCAATGAAAAAGCAAAGACGTGAGGAATTACATATAGTTTCTATTGCAAATGAGATGTAATTAAAAGTAAAACTATCAAAATTAAGAAGCCATGCCCTCAAATTATTGAGCAATGCATAGATTTAAAAACATAAATAAATCAAAGTAATTATTGTAAATAATTGTCCTAACATTTGATATGATAAAAAATAATTTTATTGATAATAAATAAAGATAATAAATAAAACCAAGAAGAATACATTGCAAACAAAGACATTGATCAGGAATGGTGAAATGAAACTACATATGGTTAGGCAGTATCAATTTTTAAATTGATAATTTTAAAAACATAGCTAATAGATCAAAATTTTATCTTTAAATGTGATAGGTAAGCCAAAAATTTATAAAAGATGGACTTTTATATCATTAAAGGAAATTAAAAGAAAAGATTTGTGGCAATATGGGAGCCAAAGTATTCATGAGAAAAAAAGACAACAATGCACATGTGCTGGTTTGAAATCATTGTGTACCCCAGAAAAGCCTTGTTCTTCTAATCCTGATTCAATATTGTAGGGTGGCACCTTTTGATTAGATTGTTTGCATGGAGATATAGTCCACTCAAAAGTAGATGAAATCTATTGATAAAATAAAGATGTCTACTAGAGTCCTTTAAAAGGGGAAATATTTTGGAGAAACCTCATATGCAGATGCTTGGGGAATAGTTGCTTCAGAGCTGACAGAGACATAGATGTTTGGAGATGCTTGGAGTGCTGACAAAGAGAGCAGATGCCTAGACATGGGCAGAGCCCAGCAGACATCACCAAGTATCTTCCTATGAGAGACCAAGCAAGCCAGAACCCAGAGTTGTGTCCTGGAGGAACTAAGTGAAGGCCCTCAGATGCTTAGAGAGGAAACCACTGGCAACAGAAGCTGAAAGCAACAGAACCGGGAACAAGGACCAGCAGACACCAGCCAATTGCCTCCCAGATCGGCCTTCCTTGAGTAAGGTAACTTTCTCTGGATGTCTTAGTTTGGACGTGTTTATGGCCTTAGAACAGTAAACTTGTAACTTACTAAATTTACTTTTTAAAAGCTGTTCCATTTCCAGCGTATTGCATTCTGGCAGCCTTAGGAAACTAATACAGGTTTTTTAAACATGCTTAAATAGTTGCCAAAAAAAAAAAAGAGGAAGAAAATATTCTGTGACAAATAAAAATTGTATAAAGTTCAAATTTCAGTGTCTGTAAATAAACTTTTACTGTAACACAGTCATACTCATTCATTTAAGTATCATCTACAGCTGCTTTCCTCAAACAATGGTAGGATTTAGCAGCTGCCGTAGAGACCATAGTCCCACAAAGCCTCAAATATTTACTATCTGTGCCTTTTTCTTCGGTGCATGGTCTGGCAATTGAACCCAGCTCTCCCACAAGGAAGGCAAGCATTCTACCACTGAACCACCCATGCCACCCTCTAATTTATATTTATATCAGTAATATTCCCTAAAAATATCTCTACGCAACATCAAAATCTTCCATCAGATGATAAAATGCAAGTCTAAAATATAACCATATAGATTCTGAATTGTTGAAACGGCTTATCACAAACTTCTTGATAGAAAATCGAAAACATGATAAAAATAGTTTGCATCAAGTAAAGCCAAATCCTGGCTTCTACTGGTGTCCTGCTAGACGTAAAGCAATATGATCCCTCCTTCTCAGAAGAAGCAAACTTCCTGGCTTCAGCTTCTTGTTCTTGGACTGTGAACTTATCATTTTAGCAACTTATGAACTTACCATCAATTTACCACTGTGGATTTCTGCTCTCTTTCTAGCATGCAGAGATTTTTTTTAATGAGAAAAAATTTGCTCACCAAATAAAGGCACAGATTTTAACTGTACAGTTTGGTGAATGTTGAAAAACATATTCACCCATATAACCCAAACCCCAATCAACATTGAGATTTTTACCCCTGTTAGTTAAACTTCCACCTCCCTAGTAAACTACTGTTCTTTTCAAAACCAAGGATTACTTTTATCTCTTCTTGATTTTATATAAATGGAATCTTATCCTATGCTATTATTTGGTATTTGAATTATTTCATCCAAAATAATATTGTTGAGATTTATCCATGTTGTACAAATATCAACAGTTCATCCCTTTGCTTTGGCTGAATAGTATTTCATTATAGGAATACAAAACAATTGTTTATCCATTATTTTATTAATGGATATTTTGATCATTTTCAATTTTTGGCTATTACAAATAAAATATTGTACAAGTCCTTTTGCGCAACAGAATAGTTTGTCCAGAATTAGATCCACACATATATGGTCCATTGAATTTTTACAAAGGGGCAAATGCTATTATATAAGAAAATGAAAGTATCCTTAACAAACAGTGCTGTAACAACTGGATAATGATTATAATGGGAAAAAATTGTGCCCCATATCACATTATGCACAAATATTTGTGCAAATGGTGGAAACCAGTTTAATATCTTTATGCAATTCTTAGAGTTTCGGTCATTTTAGAAGCTGTTTATATATAAAGGAGAGAATCTTATAAGATATATTAAAGTCTTTGCTTGATGTTCAGTTTGTACGTGATTGAAGTAGAGTTCTCTAGGAGGTAGGCTAGAGGTGGTGGAGGGCTCCTCATGTACATAATTCCCTTATTATTCATTCTTCAGTCCTCCACTTGATGGTTTTCATCCATCATTGCATCTATGACAGCACTGTTCTTATCTTATTTTTACTTCAGTGATAAATAACTTACACTCCAAATCAAGTTAGTGTGAGACAGACCACCCACATGCATTTTTACTAAGAAAACTGTTTTCAATTGCTTTAGCTCTGCAATAAAATATAAAGCAAATAGAAGATAAAGTCCTTGGGTAGCATTTCTTTAGGAGAAAGCAGGGGGGTGGATCCTAGTTTCTTCAAATAGAGATCATGTCAACCCCTATGGAAGCGTCATAGGTAATCCCTATAGTTGTGGCACAGTGTGAACTGTGAATTTACACAGGGGTAACTAATATGGTGGCAGACTCAGAAGAACTTTTGATTGCTTGGCTTGAATCTCTAGAGATTACAGGAAGTGTTTCTGGTAGACTGGATACATGTCATCCAGGAAAGGAAGCCAGCCTGTTACTGTTAATTTCTAACTAAGAATAATTCCTGGAAGAGTGGGAGGATAAAACTTCAAAGCATTAAATTGAACAAAATAATCCAGACTCCAAAAGAATTCATAGAGTATGACTCCATTTATATAAAATCAAGAAGAGGTAAAACTAATCTTGGGTTTTGAATAAAGTTGTGGTTTTCCAGAAGGGCTGAGGATTGACTAACAGGGATACAAAATCTCTATGTCAATTGAGGTTTTGGTTACATGGGTGAATATGTTTTTCAACACTCACCAAGATGGAAGGCCCATCGTAAGAATCTATGCACATTGTATGAACAGAGAACCAGAGAGAAGGAGGAAGCAGCTGATCCAGGGAAAGAAAACTATAACTTGAGGCCTGAAAGTTGCAGAGGATCATTCCACACTGACAAAAATCTTTAACGAACCCAGAAAAACCTCAGCATGGAAGGAAAAATGAATAAAACCAATCTCTTGGCCCAAAGAGCTTGAATGCAATAAGCCGAAAATTGGAATTGTTTTCTAAGCTAATCTCTATTCAGACATGAAGGAAGAGAGGTCTTATCATCCTGAACTCACCATGTTCTAAATATTGAATCCAGACTGTTTTGTGAGTTAAAGTGATTGCCAGAGTAATTTAAGTTGAGCAGATAAATAGACCACAGATTCTGCTACATTCTTTTTTTTTTTTTTTTTTTTTTAATTTGCATATGGGCAGGAGGCACCAGGGATCGAACTCCAGACCTCCAGCACGGCAGGTCGGAGCTCTGCCTGCTGAGCCACAGCAGCCGCCCAGATTCTGCTACATTCTTAATTTAAAGAATTTAAAGGGACAGTGGAGACAAAGTTGCATTGTGATTAAACTCTATAAATTATACATCCCACCTACCTGTTATAAGGATTTCAATGACAGAAATTGTTCATTAATTAGGAAAAAACATCAAAATAATATTTTAGGTGATCAACAGATGCTGAAGAATACCATGAAATGGAAAATAATTTTAACATAAATATTTATCAAAAAAGTGTAAAAGGAAAAAGAGAACAGTATCAGTATGTAAGGTATCTGATATCAATTTTTAAGAACTCAGTAAGAAACCAGCAATAACGCAGAGTCAGAGTGAACAAAAAAATGGTCTTTGATCTAATCTGGTCTTGATTTTTCTGAGTTGATGCCAAGGTGACTTGAATATTAGAATTAAGGAGTGTTTTGAAGCTGTTGTGGGTCTATATTTAGCTCACTGTTTTTCCTTTTCCTCTTTTTCTCCTTTAAGCTTAAGATTTTCAAAACTTATAACTAAATATTCAAATGTCCTTGCCTACTTGAGCTCAGCGATTGCAATCAGTTAATTTTATCAGTGTCAATATTAGATATAATTACTAACATTCTAGAGGTGATGATGAATATATATCACCTGATTAAGGCAATCAATCAAGTTATTTTACAATGCAAAGCTAACAAGACCATATTAATGCTGGAAGAGTTTTTAAAATAATATAATACATGCCTCTCTTAAATGATGAGAACAACTGTCAACATAGAAAAGCTAAATATCCTCTTAAACCCAGAATATAATGACTACTAGAATTCAATTTTTCTAAATATGCCAATCCAACAATGACGCTCTATGCAAAGTAGTAAGCATTTTCATTTTTTTCTCCCAAGCTCAACTAATTTTTAAAAAGTATTGGGAAACTTATTGGAATATTGTTTACATCCCAGTGATTAAATGGTTTGTCTTTAATGAGGTATAACGAGGATTAGTCAAAATACACTGACAATTTCATTAAAGACATGATGCACATGCATACACATAATTAATTAGCTGGCTCTATGACAGTTTTCACAGTATTATTCAAAATGCTGGGATGAAGTTCCCAGTATCCTTTATTATGGCCTATATAAACCTGGTACAATGAGTCATACCCTTGAGTGTGTGAATAGATTAAAAATAAAAAAGATGCAAAAGGCATTGCCTTTGCAAGAGAGCTGACTGCATATTCCTTATTTTAAAAAAAACGCTTGCACATTTTCAGAGCATTAGGAAGGTGACTTAGGTTTTAAGATCTTTGTTCTTTACTGAATCTCAAGTACATGCTAATGTGAAAGCAAGAGACCATAATCAACCATTTCAACCCAGAATAAAAGCATAACAGTGTGAAAATTACAATTTAACCATCTATTTGGTTTTTCTTTGGTGTACTTTGTGTTTATTAAGGAGATAAATTCTTGAGAAAGGCCAGAATTAGGATGAAATCCAATTGAACAATTTATAAAATGGATACACAGAAGCCAGATATATGCCCCTAAAATAATGACAATATTATTTTTATTATTTTAAGGGCATGAATAGAGAAATAGTTTGAACTGCTAGACCTTATTCCTTCGTCCTCTGTTATAAAATATGTGCATTTGTCATTAAATTAAGCATATAATTTAATTTGTTACATGATTAGTATAGGTAATTATTTTTTAATTCCATAAAATATCTAAAGAAACAGTGAATAGTTCAGTCAATTATCCATAATAATACCCTGAAAATAATCATACTACATTGGGCTGAACACATATTAAATAGAGTTTTTAACTCTAATTTTTCAATAGCGTTCTATGAGAGATTAGACCCTTAATGCAGCCATTATATGCAATAAATTAACTTCTCTCCTACACATTTAGAAAGGTAATAGCTATGTCCATTCTTTGGAAAATTGAGGAAATAGTCATTCAAATCATTATTTACAGGACTTAATTCACTCTTCCTACAGAAATCTCTTTATAAATTAGGTGAAAGTACTGTAAACGAATGTCACAAATAATGTCAATTCATAGTCTAAATTTTTAAATTTCAAATCTTGCTTGATTTCCCTTGTTTTCAAAGATGTCTCAGAAATTAGATTGATCACATGGTCTGAACAGTAAGTACATGATTTGCAAGATTTCAAAATTAATTTCCAAAGGTAAAGGTAGTTTATTATCACAGTTAAAGGAATATATTTAAGTACTATTTTGCTAGATGCAATTCAAGGATATTTAAATATTATAAGGCAGGAAAACAGATACAAAACTTCTAAGTTATGGTCCTCGCTTAGTAGAAAGCTAAATAGTTGGATATTACTATTAAATGAGATACAATTGTGTTGGCAAATTGACATAACCATAGTATATTCTGAAAGGAAAGAGATGCATTGGTCACCCAACACACGATATTTCCTTTCTACCACAGCTCTTCACAGTTTACATCCTACACATAGGGCAATCACTCCACACGAGGATATTCTTTCTGGCTGGGCCTTAGACCTCAAATACTCTGTTAGCTCCTAACCTTGTGCAATGAGCTGGAGCACAAATGTATCTCAGGCAAACAGAATCCTGGGCATAGGTTTATTACACCAATGAGACCCTCTGTGGCTCTGTTTCAGCTGCGTTTTTCCCAAAAGATGAGGAATCCATGGGAAAGCCAAGGAGATGTGCCCCATACCTATCCTTAACCCCAATCCAGACCACACTCCCGTCACCCCGGACTCTGGAATACCCTATCCAAAGGACTCAGAGTCCACCTCCACGGACTTTGCTGGATCATTCTCTAAATATATACTTCCAGGCATTATTTAAGATAAAAAGCTTTTTATATTTATCTGTGTTTAGAACTAGCAAAAATACATGTAATTTTTGTAGACGCTTAATAGATTTTTGAAGGCAATGATAGAATAAGGGAAAGGATATTATATAACAGGATTTGCTCAGCATCAGGAAAAAATCACTTCTCCTATGCCTGCAATGCTGTATTTTTCATTGTTCATGCAACACAATCTGAATTGAATTCAGATTCTATTTGTGATTGCCATCTTCATGGGATTCAAACCATGCACACAGAAAAAACACTTATTGTCTAAATTTTAAAAATTCCAACTAAAAAGAAAATGTATGGACAATATTCAAATGGCTATTCCAAAATAGACTTTATAATTTTACTAACAAATGCCTGTTCGTCCATCTTTTTTTTTTCATCTAATGGAGCAAAAAATCAAAATTAATTAAAGGTTTCAAAAAATATGCTTACAAAATTGGAAAAGATGTATGATGCTTCTATGATTTGAAGAATTTAACATATTTTCCTTCACAATAATATAAAATATAAAAAAACTAAATTGCACAATCCTACAATATTGAGAAATTCCTCCCTCTTGCTGAACAAGGATGATTAGCACAATTATAGAGGAAACTCTAACGAAGTAATTTTATTCCATTAAGCAATGTCTATGCCTAGAGAAGAATGTAAAGTAGAGTGAAAGATCTCAAATGGGTGTCAGCTGTGTGTCAGCTCTGTGTCAAGTACGTGTCAATGGTATAATAAGTTGCAGTCAAGCAGATTTCCATTATTAGTTGATGAAAGGAACCTGCTTGAAAAAAGAAGCTTTGTTGCCAGAACTTGTAATGGACATAAGGAAGGAAATGTCTCAGAAGAAATTTGTTTTCAGTGCTTGAAACTCTAAAATATATTTCAGAAACAAGTAAAATAATTTATCTTCCAATGACATTTTTGTGCATATATGGTGGGTGCACCATTCAGATAGGACAGAAACACATTCTTGGCCTGCATAAAAATTAGTATCAGGGGCGGCTGCCGTGCCTCAGCAGGCGGAGCTCCGACCTGCCGTGGTGGTGGTCTGGAGTTCGATCCCTGGTGCCTCCTGCCCATATGCAAATTAAAAAAAAAAAAAATAGTATCAGGGGTTTTAGCATTTCACTGCACGGTTCATATATGACAGTAACCAAGGAGCTTAGTGAAAGGCTCCACAAATCAAAGGTAGTTATCTATGCAACTTGTAATATTAAGAGCAATCTATTGAATAATTATTGAATAATTGATAATTTCCTAGACAGTGAAAAGACGTTTAAGAGGGTTTTCTACAAGAAGAATAAGGCTGTTCAACCAAATTCATTTTTTAAAAGATTTTGTTCACTATTAAATGTTATAAACAATTTATTCAGTCAATAACCAATAAAGTATCCAAAATCAATTTAAATTAAAAGAACATACCTTTCAGATACATGTAAAAGTTTAATTCAGGTTCTTCTGAAGATGCAAAAAAAATAAGGGATCAATTGTATTAAAGTGAAAGGAGTTTTCATGGTTTTTCATAGGCAAACACATTTTTTAGAAACAATATTGCTCTTCAAAAATTTTTCAGTCTCTAGCTTTCCTGTAATTATGCAAGTATATACATACAAATACTTAGTTAGAAACATTCTCATTTGGATGCTATTAAAATTATGGTAAGTATATTTAAAGCTCTATCATTTTATGGTATAAAATTGAGTAAATGAGTCATGAGATAAAATGGGTTAGAAACCTTTATAGAAAGAATCAATTAGAATAAAAAATGACTTTGAAGTAAAAGCAAAATGTAAACAGCCAAATTGTAAGAGGTTTTATACTCCATTAGACGAAGATGATTTTTGAGACTTGTTTAATAGACTTACAAAAAAATATTGAATTTGCAATGCCATGCAATGCAGTGATAGCTCACAAACTCATTAATAAAGGCAATTTCAAAAATATTTCATATATTTTGATTCTGCCTATTTACATATTATTTGTAGCACAATGATAAGATATCAATGTTGTCAAAAGTACATATTGACTCGTATTTCTTACATATCGCTTAGCTGCTTCTAGTCCTAATGACAGCCTCCTTTGAATACAAATGATCCATAACCCTTCATCCTACACTTTCTCCTCCCAATCAATCCTCTGATCAATATAACTTATCAAATAATGTGATCCTGAAGGGCTTCCATACTACAGGCTGAATATATATCTCAATATATTGTGAGTTTTCAAGACGGAAGTTAGGTTTTCTGTACTAATTCATCATTTCCCTATCTTACATCATAACATTGGGAATTAATCTGGCACTGCACTTATAAATAAGGCCCAGGCTATATGAAGGAATATTATACTTCTTCATTTTCTATTTTTTCCAATTAGACGGTCCAGTTATTTTTTTACAAGTTATTGCTACTTAATTTAAGCTTTTATACTCCTCTTTCTTATAGCATATACAAATAAATTCTACTACTTGTCTTCAGTAACTACTTTTTACACTCATTTCCACCCATACATGTTTTAATTTAATTAAATTCTGTACTCCCTGTACAAAATGACCTTTTTAAAAACCAAGCCAATTCATTTAAACTTCAATGCCAGCAAATGGCTATTTTATTGTGTCTTCTAATTCAGTCATATCTGAGGATTTATATGTGATTATGGTATAAACTGTGTTTTCATTTATTTTTCCCTTACATCATGGCTGTTGGGGACTGAATCATGCCGCTAACAAAAGGCATGCTCAGGTACTAACCCCAGATTCTGTGAGTGGGGGCCTGTTTGTAAACAGGAACTTTGAAGGTGTTCTTAGACAAGATGTGCCCAAACTGAAAGAGGGTGGGCCTTAATTCAATATGGCTGCAGCCCATATATGCAAAGGAAATTGGACAATGAAGGAGAAGCCACAGAAAAAGAAAAAAGCTGGAATTCAACAGAACCAGAATAGAAAGGAGAAGATACCACCAGTGCATTGCCTTGTGACAGAAAAACCGTGGAACTCCCCAAAATGTTGGCTAACTAGAAGATATAAACCCCAGGAGGAAGCAAACCTTCTAGCCTCTGAAACCAAGAGCCAATAAATTCCTGTTGTCAAGGCAAACCAGTAAATGGTATTTATTCTAGCAGTTGAGAAATTAAAACAATGGCTAAATCTTCACTTTACTTTTTAATGAATTTTATAAGGAAATTTTCATGTGAATGAACTTTACACCAAAATAGTAAAACTAAAATTACAAAATATTTTTTATCAAGAGAAGCAACTGGGTCTGATATGGTTACAAATGCCGACCTAGAATTTCTCTCATCTTACTATCAACATCCTACTTTCTCCTCAAATTGATACTTTTACAAAGAGTTTCTTTTCAGAAGGCATTTGAGGAAATAGAGGGGGGATTTCACTGACCTTGTATTAACAGTTATAGGCCTGGTTTTATGCTTCTTGCTAATAACTTGTTTTACTGGCGCAGAATTCTATTGAAGACTATTTTGTTGGAGCATATCATCTTTGAGAGAGGTAAAGGGAGAAGACACTAGTTCCCACTAATTTTTAATCATCTAAGTCCACTGTTACTTATTAAAGGAACATGATCATTATTGAAAAATAAGGCCTCAGTTTGGAATTAGTGCCAGCTCTAAGAGGTAGGAGGCAGTGTGAAGCTAAACTTCACTGCTACTCTTCACTCTGGCTTCTCTGAAAATCAATGACTGCAATTTAATAATTGCGTACATCATTGGACTTTATTATGCTATTCTTCCTCTTCACTGGTCTTGTCGTTCTTTCAGGGTATTAAAATGAATGAATATATAAATTGAGAGTGCTTCCTTACATTCTATATCCTCAACTACTGTGAAAATAAAATGAGTAAAAAGTAGTGAAGTAAAAAACTATGCATCATTGGTGATTTTAATCCCCGAATAGGTGTTGAAAGAGATATATTGACCAGAGGCAGCATGTATATGTGAAATGCGCTGGCCAACTCAGGCAGCTATATTAACAGTGTAGACTGGTGGCTGCTTTCCTTTAAGTAAGGGTCACCCTGAGATAAAAGTAAATTTATATGTGGAAGGGATGGAAGATATATTGACTTTCTTCTTGACTTCACTCTTTTGACTCAAGGGTTCCAAAGTGTTTTATCAATATTTACCGACTCAGTAATCCTCTAGTCTAAACCTCTCTATGATCTCGTTACTATTTCAGCTTTTAGTTACAGTAAAACATAACTGGCTACTCACTAACATATTATTTGTAAAGATATGCTTTGTTCAACACCTCCATTTCTTTAAATTGTACTCCATCATTATTGTGTTTTAATATAGCAACCATTTGTATTTAATTTTTGTAAGTCTGGTGTAGGTAGCCTAAATTCAAAGAACTGCTCTCTTTTATTACAATTTTTTTTTTAATTTTTATTATAACATATTCACATAATGCATTTTAATTTTAATACATTTTAAACTATTTTTCAGTGTGGAATTCAATGGTACTAGTTATATGCACAATGTACTATCATCATCACCACCCATTATATGTATTATCAAAATGTTTTCATTGCAAATAGAGTTTCATTGCAATGAGTTTCATTGCAATGAGTTCTATTTGCAATAGAAACTCTATTACCTCTGGTAACCTCTAATCTGCCTTCTGCCTCT
Source organism: Myrmecophaga tridactyla (assembly GCA_004026745.1). Classification (NCBI taxonomy): domain Eukaryota; kingdom Metazoa; phylum Chordata; class Mammalia; order Pilosa; family Myrmecophagidae; genus Myrmecophaga; species Myrmecophaga tridactyla. The sequence goes on from PVIY010029426.1 coordinate 19,859, forward strand.
ATAGATTTTCTTCTTCTCAGTATTTCATGTACGTGGAATCATATAATATCTTTTGTGTCTGATTTCACTCATTGTATTTGTTTTCAAGTTTCTTTCATTTTGTAGCTTGCATCAGAACATCATTCCTTTTTATGGCTTAATAATATCCCATTGTATATATATGCCACTGTTTGTTTAGCCATAAGTTTGTTGATGAGTACTTGGGTTGTTTCCACCTTTTAGCTGTTATGAATAATATCCTTATGTATATTGATGTAAAAGTATATCTTTGGATCTTTTGGTTATATGCCCAGAAGTGAAATCGCTGCGTCATATGGTAGTTATAGATTTTACTTTTGAAAGAACTGCCAAACTGTTTTTCACAGTGCTTGCACAATTTCACAACCCCACTAACAATGTACAAATGTTCCAATTTCTTCACATTCTTGTCAATATTATTATTTTCCATGTTTTTAATAATATCTGTCTTAGTGGATGTGAAGCAGTTAATTTTAGAATGTCTTAGAAGGTCATATTTTTATCCTCTTTTGCAGCTAAGGAAACTGAGACACAGAAGGATTAAGTAACTTACTCAAAGTCACCCTATACTAGAAATTATTTTAATATAGATAGCTATGACACTCTGTGCTCTTAACTATTATGTTATGCTGTCTTCTGTCTTCTTGAGTCAAGGAAAAATGCTCTTAGGGACATTATTTAATATCAGGAAGGAATTCTGAATTCAAAAGATGTTTTTTGCCCTCATCATAGACATCTCAATGATATTAAGACATTATTTTAAATTCGCCAATCCTTAATACTCTAAGACTCTACCTTCCAGTCACAATTCTTTCTTGGTTTTCTTCATAATTCTGATAATTTCTTCTCAGTTTTCTTCTCTAACAACTTCTTAACACTTCTTTCTCTAAAGTTGTGAGTCTTTATTAAGATTCCATCCTTGGTTCTCTTTACTGCTCCATAGTTATTTCTTCCTGGGTAAACCCAGGCAGTTTTATGACTCCATCTATCATTTATGAGCAATGACTCTCAAATAAATGTCCCCAGTACAGATCTCCTTCTTCCATAAGACATTTCTAACTGCCTACCAGATATCTTTAACTCTATGTCTTGCAGATACTGCAAATTCAAAGTATCCAAATTGTATATTATTTGTTTCCTCCAACTGCTTTCACTGGTATTCCTTGTCTGGGATAATGGCAATACCATCACCCCAGGCCTCGAGGTATAAACCACAGTTATTCTCTTAGCCAATTACCTTACTCCCACCATCACATCGGCCCTTATATTTTGTTTTATTTTACCTTGTAAGCTTGTTTTTTAATACCTCCCCAAATCATGGTGACATAGTTTTTGCCTAAATTATTTCAAAAGCTTCTATCAATATTTCTTTCCAAATCATTTTCAAATACTGTAGCCAAAATGATCATCCAAACATAAAATCTGATTGTCTTTTCCCTGTTTAAAATGTTTGCTGCCTTTTTATTGCATACAGGATACATTTCAAATTCCTTGATGTGTCTTATAATAGCAACCATCTTCTCTCCCCTTCCTTATAAACCAGTCTCATATTTCACAACTGTATCCCCACTTTATAGACACAACTAAAACTAGACTTCTTTTCAGTTTCCCTAAAATTCTTATTTCTTCTCAAATCTGAAAGCAGCTGCATGAAATGATTCTCAGATTCATAAGTGCTGCCCCTGTCTCCCACTGTCACCCCTTCATCTAGTCAACACCTTTTTCCATTCTTCAATTCTCAGTCGAGCATAACTTAATCAGTCGGAACACCATAAGAGTTACTTTAGGTTGGGACCTTTAGTTACAGGTTCTTTGTGACCAGGACAATCTTCATATTTTATTGTGGTTATTTCTAAATGCAAGTATTTCCCTGAGACATGGACCTCTGTGAGGGAGGAATCACATCTCTCTTGCCCAGTACTTAGCATAAGACCTACCACCTGGCTGGCCCTGATAAATACTTGTGCACTACTTGGTAACTTCCCTGCATCAGGTCTGAATACAATCCAGTCCTCCTCTATATTATTGCCAAAATATCATCTTTTGGACTTAATGTGAATTATAATAAAAATGCACAAACTAATTCTGAATGCTAATATTGTTTGAGAGCTTTATTTTGAATTATTTTCAGTTAAATTCTTTAACATTTCAGCCCCAGTGTTCTAACAAAAAAAAGTCTTACAACTTTTCTATACCAAAAACAAACAAACAATGTGTGCTTTAGTGAGTCTAAGATTCTTTATGTTATAATTTATCTTTTATTATTGTCTAAGGTAATTCCAGTAGCAGAAATCCTGGAAAGATCTGTTTGCTTGTTTGTTCCTGTGATTTTTCTTTTAAATAAAAAAAAACAAACAAACACCAAAATTATGCACCTAGGCATAGTACAATAAAGAATATCTAATTTTAGTAAAACAGTTATGTCAGTATTCATCATGCTATTTCACATATTTTATAATCCAGTTTGCACTGCTTTATTTAGAACTTACTTTACAAAAAAAAAAAAACTAGATACCAAAAAGGTAAGATGCATCGTTTTGTGTGAAATGCCACTCATTAGTCATCAAAATTCAGTTATCAAAAGCTATAGTTTTTCAAATATTTTTCCTGCTCATATTAGGTTGGCCATATAAAATGGCAAAACTTAAAATTTTTTTCAGTTGCAAAAACATCAATTTTAATAACGTATAATAAAATGGAAAATGAAAACTTAGTTATAAGAAGTTGTTAATGGCACAGACTCTTTCTGTTTCAGCCAATCTAAATTATTGCCATTCATTTGATAGAATACCAAAAAATGCAGTTATAATACTCAGTGTATTTGTACTTACTCAGTAAGTGCTGTAGACAGAAGCATACATAGATGCATTATTTATGTCTGATATTGACTCCAAGTAATTCAGAAACCAGTATGACCTGTACTCTATACAGAAAAAAGGTTCATTTTTTCCCTTAAATGTTTCTTTGCACATTTTAAAAGGATTTTTGATGGCGCCTCATTGCTAATCATAGACAATTATTTTGGTCTTACTCTAATCATAATCATTCCTTGAAGTATTGTTAAAAATTATAGGGGCTATCATGCTTCTGGAAGGTAAAGCAATGTCTTTCATAGGGAGATACATATATTTAGTTTTCAAAATTAGCATATGCTATTTAGTGCTGTTTCATGACTGTGGCTTAACTTGACTGATAGCGCAGACAGCCAGTTCAAGAGTGATTAGGAATGAAAATGAACAGCACTGTAATATGATCATCACTTTTTTAATGTTAAGACCAGCCACAAATGGTGCTCGTGATAATAACTTTCCAGACAATGCAGTCATTTGAATTCATCTGTACTTTTGAAGACACTCCAAAGTCATGATTGCACCCTTTCATTCCAGAACTTGTCTCCCTTGTGACAAAGAACCTCTGTCCTTTCAATAATGTTCATCACCATATTACACGGCTAAATAAACAAAACAGAAATAGACAAGACTTGAATGTATGAATGATTTATGAGGTGTACAAATTCTAAGCTGCCTACTCATAGTAAGACAGAATTTTCCCAAATAAAATTTGCACAAAATAACCTCCACAAATATCGTCGGTCATAAGCCAAGTATATATATATATACTTTTCAATAAGGTAATACACCATTACCTGTTATGGATTGTAGTTGTTATTGATATAGGCAGCTATTAAATTATAAACAAGTTTTAATAAATATGACCAGAATGTCTAATATGACATTTTACAATGTCATTGCTATGTGTACTACAGGAACTTTATTAACAACAGGAGCTGTCAATGGGAACTAGAATCAGCTTTTAAAATGCACTTTAATTTGCAATCATGTACAAAAATTCAGTTGTGTACAAAACACGACTTTGCAGACCCAGAATAGTCCGTTTTGAAATACACTGTAACTGGAAATGCTAATAGAGGAAAATTTAAATGCAAGACATTTTAAATCATTGATATAACATATAACTAAGCAAAATTTTATTTTAAGCATGAATCTCCAAAAGGAACAAATAACTTAAAGTGAAGGTCACAAAGCTTACAGTAAATGAGGGAAAGAAAGACAAATTATAGGGACATTGTCTACAAAATTACTTTTATGTGGCATGGTGAAAACTTGTCTCCTCAGCATTTCCTTCTCTGCTTCACTGGAAGTAGAGGTCAATCCTTCTCTTCAGAATGTTCCATTGAATTCCCTCATATCTATGATTTGTATTTCCATCCCAAAAGCCACCTTGGAAAATCAAGCTTATAGCCTTAATAAGCCAGATATAGCCACACAGCACTCTAAACAACATTTCTTCCCTTAAAATTCCAATAAAAATTACCTTTTTTTCCAATAACATTATCTCATGAATAATGATTGTATATCACTTTAATAAGTGGAAAAAGATATTTAAGAGACAATTGCTCTGAAACATTTTCTGCAAAAATAAATTTAAGTAAAATTTACTTCCCCTCTGCCCTCTCCTTATTTTGGTCTTATTTTGCCTCCAGTATATCCGCAACTTAACATATACATCCAACCTGCTCACTGAAGCCTACACTCCTGAGCTAGTGCTCTCAGAAGATGGGATGACTTACCATCCCTTTTATCCTATACATTATCATTATAGAAAAGATTCTGATAAGCCAATACATATTGACACCTGTTCACAAAACTACCTCCATTTGCATAACTTTATTGGCAAAGTTCCAGATACTTAGGCGGTGCAGTGTTATGTGTATTCTTTTGGTATTAAGAACTTTTACACCATATTATCAAAACCTACTGCAGTCATGTAAAAGTCTGGTCCTGTGTGAAACACATATATGCATACTACAGTACAATCCTATATGTATAATAGGAAATGCAATTTAGAAAGCTGTGAAAAGTGTGCCTATTTACAATTTGATTCCTAAATTATTATTTAATAGGCGATTATGAAGCTAGCTCATATGTGCACTTATTTGTCCCCAAATTTAGGAATTAAGTATAGAATATTTATTTTAAATACGTAATTTAGTGCTGGAATCAAGCAGAAATTGTGTTTTAACAGATGTAAATCAAAGGAGAAAAATATAACTACAAGCTTCCTACTCAGGGTTATTGTTACAATCTCAGAGGAAAAGAATGAAGAAAAATTAGTTTGGAAAAGAAAAAATGACTAAATTATGATTTCATGCGCACAGATTTGGAAGATTCATATAGCAGAACATTTAAACTGTAATATCTTCCTTCCATTCAATTTAAAACACTGAACTGTAATTCTAAAATTCAAGGTTTGTGTTCAGGGGGTCTCTTTGGCACTCTTCTTTTAGACTCATAATGGTTGTTTTGTGTAAGTGTTTTAGTTTGCTAAAGCTGACAAAATACAATACCAGACATAGTTTGTTCTTTTACAATGAGGATTTATTAACTTACAAGTTTCAGTTTTGAGGCAATGAAAAATGTCCAAATTAAGGCATCACTTTTCCCTGAAGACTGGCTACTGGCAATCCTCAACTTCTCTGTCATATGGCCAGGTACGTGCTGATACCTGCTGCTCTCTGTTCTCTTCTGGATTTCATTGCTTCCAACCCCTTTTCAGTGGCTTCCTCTCTGAGCTTTTGTGGTGTCCTTGTCTCTCCCTTGCCTGGGGTTTTGTTCAGTGTCTTCTCTCTTCCTTTTATTGTTTTATAAAGGACTCCAGTAAAAGGATTAAAGTCCACCCTGGGGCACTCCCTGCTGAAATAACCTAATCTGATGGTCCCACGACAATAGGTCTACACCCACAGGAATGGATTTAAAAAACATGATCCATTATGGGATACATACAGCTTCAAACTATCACAGTAGGTATTCTCTGTTAGATTTCCCTGACACCCTCAATGCCCCCCTCATCCACTCTCACAATATAGCTAGCCCTTACCATATGTCTCCACACAGTAATTGCAGACCGCAGTTCTGTAATAACCCTTTGACCCAACATCTGCCCTCAGGCAACTGCATCCCTGTGATAAATTCCCTCTCTCAGGGCCCACCAAAACTCCAGCAGCTGCAACCCCATGAAAATGATCACAGCGTTTAGAGCCCAAACTTACCGCTTGGCCGCCCCACTTCTAACCCGACCAGTGAAAATCCACCAATTTTGCAAACCCACCAAAACCCTCAGTCCCTCCACTGTGAAGGCTCTTCCCTTGTCCTCTTCAGACAATCGGGAGTCTACTAATAAGCCTCCTGCCTGTGCTTGTCCGTCTCCGCCTCCCGGTAGAACCATTTTCCTCACATGTTGGTGCTGAGACTCCAGGCCCGGATTGCATTGAGACTGACTGAGTGGTAAGGGGGCCTCCCCACTGCCGCTGCCCGCCAAACATTCAACACCAGTCACCAGTTAAGGGTGCATCTGAAACCTCTCTCCGTTGTCTGGGAAAACGTATTTCTGACAAATCCTAGCGCTGGTTTCGCAAAGGTGAAACCTTTCAAATCAAAGTCAGATCTTCCCAGCCTCGGGAACGCCCGGGCGTGAGTTCCGTCTCTGTTCCTCCAAATCGACTGATGGACTCGGGGATGCCTAACTTCCTCTAGTCAGTTCTTACCCTGGGGACTCTAGAACCTATCCTGAAAACTAAATCAAACTCATAAAGTGGACAATTGTCATCAGTCCCTCCAAAAAGACCCTCCGTGGGTGTCTTCTCCATAACCTTAAAACTGTCTATCCAGGGGGTGATATCTGACTGAAAAACAAAATTGTCTACTTCTCTACATCAGTTTGTCTGCAATATAAATTAAACCATAATAGTCAATGGCCTAAACATGGTACTTTTGATGTTCAAGTCCTCCAAGACCTTGAGAACTGCGTACAAAGCAATGGCAAAGTTTGAGATTCCTTACATCCAGGCTTTCTTTTTCCTACATGACAGTCCTTCTCCCTGTCAATCTTGTTCCTGCTATCAAATTTTATTCCACCATAAAAAACCCCCACTGGAAACTTCCTCCACACCCAACAAAACTATCTCTAAGACAGCTGAAAATGCCCCTACCCCTGACTTTAATCCCTCAGATCATGTGCCTCCTCCACCATCTCCCTAAGCCCCTCAGCACCCCCAAACCCTATCACAGCTTCCCATTCTCACCCCTTCTCTTCCTTTTCATCTCCCCACATTCACTCTCAACAACACCATCTTCCCCCTGCTACATCCTCACTTCCCCCTTCATCAACTTCCCCTCAGAGCTCCCCAACATCAACTCCAAATCTAATCCTCCCCCTCTGAGAGGTAGCAGGCACTAAAGGAGTAAAGTACATATCCCATTCTCCCTCTCAAACTTAAGCCAGATAAAAAAAAAACTAGCTAGGGTTTTTTTCAGAGAACTCTGCCATTTACATCAATGAATTCCAATATCTCACACACTCCTATAAGCTCACATATCGTGACACCTATGTGATTATTACCTCCTCTACCATTCTTTTTTTTTTTTTTTTTACATGGGCAGGCATGGGAATCGAACCTGGGTCCTCTGGCATGGCAGGCGAGCATTCTTGCCTGCTGAGCCACTATGGCCCGCTCGCCTCTACCATTCTTGAATGAGAAGCATGCATTTGGACTCTGCCTCCAACTGGCAGTCCCCTCCACCACCACCCCCTTGCGGGATTATCAATCAGGTTCCCCGACCTCCCCAGTATGGCACACCTCTTAACATGCATAAATGAAGGAATGAAAAAAGCCATCTTTAAGACCATTAACTATGATAAGGTCAAAGAAGTTATCCAAGTCTGTTCAAGTCTGGCTGCTTTTATGACTAGGCTAACTGAATCCCTCCTCAAATATACTAATCTGGACCAGAATTAGAATCCAGCCAGCTGTATCTCCACACCCACTTTATCACACTATCTTACCCAGATATTAGCAAAGAAACTACAAAAATTAAAAGGAGGTCCTCAAATCCCTCAGAAAGACCTCATCAAAATCGCATTCAGGGTATTTAACAATAGAGAAGAGGAAGCAAAATTAGAAAAACTAAAATGAGATCAGGTGAAAATTAACCTCCTAGCCACTGACTTTTGCACTGATGGAGAGAGGGCACCTTGAACCAATCGGCCACCACTGGGATGGCACTACAAATGTGGAAGGGAAGGGTACTGCGCTCGTGCCTGCCCCAGTCCCAGGCCTCCATCTGGAGCCTGTCCAGCATGTGGTCACAGAGGCCACTGGAAGTCTGATTGTCCCAGAGCCCAGAGCTCTGGAGGAGCCCTCCCAAGCTTGCTGCTGACCCCAAGCCGGACTTACACTTCCAGACCTCCTAGGAGCAGCTACTGATGATTGAAGTTCTCCTGGTCTGGCAGTCCCCATCTTTCCCATCACCAGGACCAAACCCAGGGTAACAATTTCAGTTGAAGGTTAAAGCTTGCCCCAAGCTCCAAGGAACAGAAATCAATGACCAGTCTCTCTCACACACACAATCACCAATCACCTAACTACATGGGCAAAAGGCAAGGAGATCTAAAATTACAAATCCTGAAACTTCTGGTTGAGAAGCCCCCCCAACCCCCAACTTGCTCCCTAAGTACCATCTCTGGTCCACATTTGCACAATAGACGTTTATTTGCTAGCTTTTCTTTTCCTACTCTCTCTCATCTTTCTGGCAATCTTTGAAAAAATTCACCCCCTTATCTGCCCTACATGTAATATTCCTTCATTCCTTCCTTGAAAATAATTTCTGCCAACATCTTTTCTCATCCAATCTCCCATTAATCACACAAGATTTTTAAACTTTGGGCAATCTGCAAAATCACACACCATTACAAACCCATTTTTACATGTTTATCCTCCTCTTACTATAGAACATGATGTGCAAAATGCACCGCACACCCAGACTCATTATAATCCACATTCTGCTGCATCTCATTACACCACTCCCCATGCCTCCTTCAACTTATGACCTCATGAACAAAGCAGTCTCTCTTCTTAGCATCACTCACACTTGCTGGCTCTGTGTCAATATTCATAACTGGGAATGGATAACACCTGCCCCCAATCCTAAATTTTGGACTATACTTTCAGTATCCCTTGCTAGCTCTTTACCAGCATTTCTACAACTGGGTGCAAATATAGCTCAAACCTTGGAACAGAACATCATGTTCTAAGATTGGATTGAACCTCTTAAAATTGACAGCTCATTGTTCTCCCCCTTAGGTTCCATCTTCACTCTCCTTAAAAACGTTGACCAAGTCTTTTTCCATTCTGCATCCTTAGTAACCTGCCTAATGAAGAAGAGGTGGGGCCACTCACTCCCACCCAATGCAAAAGAAACTTTTGGGTCTGAAAAAGTACATTACAGTATATCTACCAGCCTAAATGGGCTCTATGACCCAGGTTGACAAGGTAGAGCTTCTAAATTTATCCTTCACCCTAGAAAATGTCCTCCAAAAGCCCTCTTCACCCTTAATGCAGAAACAACAGCTTTTTGTGATGGTCCAGCTAAATTTTCTACTTGTTTCCTTAATAATTGGGAACCTGTAATATCATAACAAGTCAAAAGATAACCTTGAGCAATGACACCCTCCAGCTCCTCTGGGCACTGAAATGAGGAGCCATCTTCCATAATGGTCAGCAAGCTTCAACAACAATCTTAACTGTCCCTCACTCCATCTTATCCTCAATCCCTGCTGTCAGTCTACCTGCACAGGGAGTTTAATCTTATAAAATAAACCCTGATCCCCCAGTAACTTAACAACAGGGCAATTTTTTGGCAAAGTTAAATCCATCCCAAGGGGTTTAATGGATATGTGGGAAGAAAGCTTACTTTATCCTTTCCCCAAGATGGAGAGGATTATGCTTTCTGAGATGTGCCACCCTTGATATTATTGCGCAAAACTAAAAACAAGGCTGCAAGCCTCCAGGAATGTTACCCGAAAACAGAACAAAGTGGGGCCAAGGCTCCGAAACTTCAGGAAGTGGGTTTTTATTCATCTGTGGCCATAGGACTCAGCCGAGTAGCCTCTGAAAGTCTGAGCCCCAAACAAAAGGTTAATATCAGTTTTTATAGACAGGATGTCATGTTAAAGACAAGGTAAACAATTGGCTGGTTTAAATCGGGAAGGGTGTGAAGCTGAGTTTACAGAAGCAGATGAGTGGTTAGGGGATGGGTTTCTTTACAGGAATTTGTCTTATCTTGCCTATGTGCAGGTTTATCCATTCTTGGGGCAAGCATCATGTTTATGTGTAGTTCTACTGCTCAGAGGAATTGGGGGAAGTTTTAAGCCTTTATTCCCTCTCATTGCCCCCTTCATCTCCACCTTTCTCATCATCAAAGCTCTCTTAATTTCGGGTCCTTTTCTCCTTAGGCTTCTCAGCCCCTTTATTTGCAGAAACATAAAGACTCTAACCAAGGACCATGTCAGCAGTATAATGCTACTGTGAGAATACCAATGCCAGCCCTTGTAGAGTGAAACAGAAGTCCCAGATGCTGGGATAGATGGGAGCGAATTCAACTCCATCCTGTAACAGCAGGAAGTAGCCAGAGCAGACCAACGCCCCAACTCCCTTCTCATACACCAGACCCCTTCACTTCCAGGCTCATCTGTTATAAAACAAAAAGGCTGGAAATATTAAAATTATCCAAGACCTTCAATGCCCCCTTCACCCACTCTCATGATATAGTTAGCCCTTAACATTTATCTCCACACAGCAATTGCAGGCCACAGTTCTGCAATAACCCTTTGACCTGCCATCCACCCTCAGGCAAATGCATCCCCGTGATAAATTCCCTCACTCAGTTCCCACCAAAATTCTGGCAGCTACAACTCTGCCAAAACTATAAAAGTGTTTAAATTTTATACCCCATCAATAAAGAGCCCCCAATTTCTCACTTGGCCACCCACTTCTAACCCAACCAATAAAAACCTACCAATTTCACATGCGCACCAAACCTTCAGTCCCTCCACTATAAAGGATCTTGCCTTGTCCTCCCATACAGGCTAGGATCTCTACTGCAGACCCCCTCTGTGTGTGTTTGCTAATAAGTCTTCTACCTGTGTCCCAATGTATACATTTTTCCTAATAATCTCCAATTATTTCTGCAGACATAGAAACCTGGAAAAAAGAACCTCTAACTCTCCAAATTGCCAGGTCACTCAACTTGAAACCCATTCTTTTGAAGTTTTTAACCCAACAACTCAAAGCTAGACATATTATTTTAACTTCTCTGTAACTCTCCCCATACTCCTCTTTCTGACACATCAGGCACACTGCCAGCTGGAGCCTTGGTTATCCCTTCTAGCTAAAGGTCTTCCCACCCCACCATACCTGATAGCTCTGTGGTTCAACTCCATCAAATTTTGTGCTATTTACTAAAATGTCTCCTTCCTTCCACTTGAAATAAAAATTCCAAGAATGCAAAGATATTTATACATTAGCATATTATTTCCTTGATAAATCTCCATGTTTACACGGTGCTTTGGAAATAATAGAAATCATTCAGTTTTTGTTGAATGAATCAAAAAATGATTTACTTCACAGTAGAGAGTGGAGATACACAAACTATCCAGATAACAGGATAGATGATGCAGTCACTTGGAACCATTTACCCCAGACAAACCTGCTCTTAGACTTAATGCATTCCTGTGGGTGTGAATCTATTGTAAACAGGATGTTTTGATGAGGTTACTTCATCTAAGTTCTGGCTCAAGTGAATCAGATTGGGTCTTGATCCTATTACAAATTGTATTAGAGGGAGGACCACAGAAAGAGAGAACACAGAGAACACTCAGTCCCAGAATGCCACAGTCTTCTGGAAAAAATCACCACCTTACCAATACCTTGATTTTGGACTTCTCTTAGCTTCTAAATCATAAGCCAATAAATTCCCATTGTATAAGCCAACCCATTGCATGGCATTTGATTTAACAACCAGGAAACTAAAACTGTCTGTGGAACTGGAATGTGGGGT
>PVIY010029427.1:0-32018 GCA_004026745.1 Myrmecophaga tridactyla
ATCACCTTGTTGTTCAAGATGTAGCAGAGAGGCTGGAGGGAACTGCCTGAAAATGTAGAGCTGTGTTCCAGTAGCCATGTTTCTTGATGATGATTGAACAATGATATAGCTTTCACAATGAGACTCTGTGAATGTGAAAACCTTGTGTCTGATGCTCCTTTCAGCTACTATATCAACAAAAGAGTAGAACATGTGGAATGAAAATAAATAATAGGGGGAACAAATGTTAAAATAAATTTAGTTTGAAATGCTAGTGATAAATGAAAGCAAGGGGTAAGGGGTATGGTATGTATAATCATTTTTTCTCTATTATCGTTCTATTTCTTTTTCTGATGTCTTTTTATTTCTTTTTCTAAATCGATGCAAATGTTCTAAGAAATGATGAATATGCAACTATGTGATAATATTAAGAATTACTGATTGTATATGTAGAATGGAATGATATCTTAATGTTCTTTTGTTAAGTTTTTTAATTAATAAAAAAGTTTATAAAAAAAAAAAAGAGTGGCTCCAGGAAGGTATGAAGTTGTGAGGCATGCAACTAGGTCAATGAAACTTGAGGACAGTATGTTGAATGAAATGAGCCAGAAACAAAATGACAAACATTATAATGCCTCACTAATATAGACTAACTATGATGTATGAACTCTGAGAATTGAATTTAAGACCATAGGTTCTCAGAGGAAGGCTTATTGTAAAGGTTCCTAGATTGTAAGCTCTTATAGAAAGTCACATCTATTCCTGAGTTGTAAAGGTTACTTCTAAATTATGAGATGCTGAGCTCTTTGTGTATAATTTGGCCTGTCCCTGGAACTTAAGGTATTTGTGTGACATCTGAGACTCAAAACTAAAGTTCAGGAGCTAAGAAAGTCTGCATTGCTCTATACAACAACAGTTACAAAAGCTGAAAAAGAGATCAGATTTCAATTAAGGAAATGAATGAAGCATATCTGGCTGGGACCAAGATAAATCAAACTAAAGGGTAAAGGCTAATATTGATTGTATTGTTGTTTGTTTGTTTATTTATTTATTTATTTTATTTTAAAGCAGAATAAAATAGGACAACTGAAAGTCCCTGGTTTCCTATACAGCTCTGAAAGAGTTGACAGACAACTGCCAATCTCGTTTCCTATTCACCTCTTAAAAGAATTAATGGACAACTACAAGTCTCTTGTTTCTTATCTAGCTTCAGGAGAATTAATGCAAAGCTGTAAACTTCAGCTGCAAATTTCAGGGGAAAAAAATTTCCCCGTAAAGTCCTCAAACCTCCCCAAACCATAAAAGCTTGTAAAATCATGGGCACAAAGCAAACTCAGTTAATGACAGAAAGCCTGGAGTTGTAAAAATTGTTAAACATCTGCCCAAAGACAAATTTTGGATACCTAAAGGGCTGGCCACAGGCATCAATAGTTATCTCTTCCTGAAACAATACAAATCACTCAGGTTTGTAAAGGTTACTGTGGAAACCTGATATCAACAAAATCTCCCTATCACAAGATAACCCACTCCCACTCAGTGCTTGTTTCTACCTTGAAGACACCTGTGTAATCTTTTTAACATGTACACTTTCTTTCTCTTTAATAAACTTAGTACTCATTCCTACTGACTCTCTCGTCTCTAAATTCTTTTAGTGTTGAGACTCCCGAACTTGGAATAGGGCTCAGCTGGCACCATTGTCAGCTGGACACCAGTTACATTGTAAAATATAACATACACAAAAAAGCAAAACATGTCCATGTACATTTTAACAAGTAGTTCTCGAATAGATTTCAAAGTTTTGTATGGGTTACAGTTCCACAATTTCAGGTTTTTCCTTCTAGCTGTTCTAGGACACTTGAGACTACAAGAAATATCAATATAATGATTCCACAGTTATACTCATTCGTTTAATCTTGTCTTCTCTGTTATAACTCCTCCCTTTTCTTTGATCCTTCCCCCAATCATTAGGGATAATTGGGCTATGCCCATTTTACATTTTTTCATCTTGAAAAGGGGTGTTTGCAATAGAGAATAAGGGAAAATAATTAGTTGATGGTCTCGGAGAGGCTGGCGCCTCTGGACTTCAGGACTTATCTGGCCTAGAAACCATCTGGAGGTTATAGGTTTCTGGAAAGTAAACTTAGTACATGAAACTTTTATAGAGTATCAGATAAAGCCTTAGGTGGTCTTTAGGGCTAGCAGGAATGATGTTGGTTGGGGTTTGGCAAACCATGGCAATTAGCAATTTCCAGCGGGCATAAAAGTAACCTCCAGAATAGCCTCTTGACTCTATTTGAACTCTCCTAGCCACTGATACCTTACTTTGTTACATTTCTTTTCCTCCTTTTGGTCAGGAAGGCATTGTCAATCCCATGGTACTAGGGCTAGGCTCATCCCTGGGAGCCATATCCCACATTGCTAGGGAGACTTTCACCCCTGGATGTCATGCGACATCAGGGCGGAGCGGGGGGATGATTTTCCTTGCAGAGTTGGGCTTAGAAGAGAGAGACCACATCTGAGCAACAAGTTTTTTCTGGAAGTAACTCTTAGTCATAACTACAAGTAGGCTTATTTTCTCTGTTACAGAAGTAAGTTTCATAAGAACAAGCCTCAAGATCAAAGGGCTTGTCCCATTAACTTGGGAGTCCCAAATGTTTGAAACAGTATTAGGGGTTTCCCAGGTGGGAAAGTTTAATAGTTCCATATTTTTTCTCCAGTCCTTCAAGGGACTTTGCCAATACTATCTGCCCAACATCCTCTGGGATGTATCTGGGTATTACATTAAAGTATATGGAATTACATGCCCTCTTTCCCATTCTGGGCTCCATGTCTTTGGGTTATTTAAATGAGCTATTCAGGCAGGTTGAATCAGACTGTGTGCTACAGAAAACTTACGTTTTTTACCAAAGAAACCTTGCTTCCTTTGGTCTTTTACAGTAGGTGGAGCTCTAATATACAGGCAATATCTTTCTTTGCCCTGTACTCTGATTTACCTTAGCCCCAACCAGATCAGCTTTGTTCTTATCTCTAATTGAAGACTGATCTCTGTTACAGCTTCTTTAACAGTCATTGTATGTAGCAATGCTGACTTTCAGAGCTGCAGAACTCCAACTCTGAGTTGTAGGTGTCACACTGGTAGTCAAAGTTCCAGGAAAGTACCAGGTTATGCACATATAGCACAGCTTCTCAGAATCTAGAAATAACTCAACTCCGGACTAAATGTGACTGCTATAATCTAGGCCCTAATTTACTTATCAGTATTCTCTAAAAGCAACCATCCAATATTTGTTCTTTTGTTTCTGGCTTATTTTGTATAGCATAATGTCCCCAAGGTTCATTCACTTCGTTACATGCCTCATGGCTTGGCTCCTTTCTGTAGCCATACAACTTTCCATCATATCTATCCACCGCAGTTTGCCTTTTAGCTTCTCAGTCAATGTACCCTTCAGCCACCTCCATCCACTAGGCATCATGGATAATGTCCAACATAAACAATCCATGTCTTACAGGATCCTTACTTAGTTGTATAATCATCAGCATTCCCAATT
This sequence comes from Myrmecophaga tridactyla, assembly GCA_004026745.1. Classification (NCBI taxonomy): domain Eukaryota; kingdom Metazoa; phylum Chordata; class Mammalia; order Pilosa; family Myrmecophagidae; genus Myrmecophaga; species Myrmecophaga tridactyla. Next base: position 3,528 of record PVIY010029427.1, read on the forward strand.
TTAGAAAATTTCATTGTTCCAAAGAGAAAAATAACAGATAAACACACCCTCACCAAATAGCAAATCAAATCCCCCTAACTCTTGTCCCCCCCCAATTATTTACCCCTGATATTGCTGTGGCATTGTTGATGTCTTCCTGTTAATTATAGGCCATTTTATGCAGTACTAGTTTTCCCCCAATACTCCTCTATTATTGACTCAGTACAAGATTCATACCTTTGAAGTAGTTCATTCAGGAACTTATTTGTATTTGTGATTGTGTTTTAAACTTCAAATTCTCTGTGAGACCAAAGGAAGAGATTTTTGGGGGTGCAAATTTTATATTTTTGGTAGTACTATCTAATTTAACTTGCATGGTCAATTTATTTGAACACTTTAATTACATGGAACCTTGTAATTATGCGTGAGATTTTGTTGTTTTTTACAGGTTAATGTGATGCCCTGATACATCCTAGAGTAATTTGGGCAGAGACTAAAAAAGTATCTGCAAAGTTTCCTTGAGGAACTGGGGAAAATGTGGAAATAACCTTTTCTACCTGGAGAATTCTATATATTCTCGCAAGCACTGGGAACTACCAATTTAATAGGTCGAGTCCTCAATCTTGGGGCTTACCCTTATGAAACTTATTCCTGCCAAGGAGAAGCTAAGCCTACTTATAATGATGCCTAACAGTCACTCCCAGAGAACCTCTTTTGTGGCTCAGATGTGGCCTCTCTCTCTAAGCTAACTCAGTCTGTGAACTCACTGCCCTCCCCTACATGTGACATGACTCACAGGGATGTAAATCTCTCTGGCAACTTGGGACATAACTCTCAGGAAACAGCCTGGATCTAGCATTGTGGGATTAAGAAAGCCCACTTCACCAAAAAGGGGAAGAAAAATGAGACAAGATAAAGTATGAGTGGCTGAGAGATTTCAAATAGAGTTGAGAGGTCATTCTGGAGGTCATTCTTATACATTATATAGATATCCCTTTTTAGTTTTTACTGAATTAAAATAGCTAGAAGGAAATGCCTGAAGTGGTTGAACAATATTCCAGTAGCCTTGATTCTTGAAGACAATTGTATAACTATAGCTTCCACAGTGTGCCCATGTGATTGTGAAAACCTTGTGACTGACACTCACTTTATCCAGTGTATGGACAGATGGTCAAAAAAATAAGGACAAATAGAAAAAATAAATAATAGGGGAAGATAAGGGGTATGGGATGTTTTGGCTGTTCTTTTTCATTTTTATTTTTATTCTTATACGTATTTTTTTGGAGTAATGTAAATGTTCAGAAATTGATTGTGGTTATGAATGCACAACTATATGATGATACTGTGAACCACTGATGGTACACTTTGGATAATTCTATGGTATGTGAATACATCTCAGTAGAATTACATTTAAAATCTCATCGACTTTAACAGGGACTTTTCTGGCTCTTTGGCACTTTCTGCAGAACTGTAATATGTTGGTCCCCCTGGCCTCTCTATAGTCTCTTGGGATTGCCAGAATAGGTAAAGAGTTTCTGTTTGGTACAAGGTGCTTTATGTTCTCCACCTGCACTGGGTCCCCCATAGCACCCTGTGGCCCAGGTTTGTGCCATCTGTGAGAACATAGGTACAGTGCGGCCATCTTGCTTTTTCAGACTGCTGGAGCCATGGGCTGTCTGAGGCATAGTGTGGACAGTGCCTCCTCCCAGCCTTGCTCCTTCGGCCCTGAGGCAGGCATGCTTGGTCTAAGTTCTGTGAAAGCCCCTTTTGGAAACAGCTCTACTAGGATTTCCTCAGCAAACCCTCTATCCTACAAATCAGACTAAGTCCGTGGAAACAGACTTGGAGGACAAATCATTCTCTCCCATTTTTCTCGCTCTTCCCCATCTCCCTGAACAAACATCCTGCTTCTATTTCCCCTGGGACAGTTTGCACAGAATTCTTTTGAAATTAAGCATCTAAAATGGTATACCTCCAAATCGCTGATAATTTGGCTCAACTCTCTTGGATCATAAATAAAATTCCTGAGACTTTATCACTTTTATATACAGAGTGCCTAGTCTGGGTCTCAATGAGTAGCTTGCAGCAACTATGACCTCTTCATATTATCTCCAGAACCCCCATTCTTCCTTGTGAAAAGTTTATTTTTCTCAATATTATGTAAAGTGTTATGTAAATGTAGTTGTAAGATCCTCTTATATCTAGTTCCATCGACAAGTCCCTCCTCCACAGAAATTTCAGAGTTGCTTTGGTCTTATGCTTTTGAGGCAATTATTTGCTGAATAAGCAAACATGGCTGAGTGCAATAAAGTGTGAAAACATGGGTTCACAATCTCAGAAGACGCAAAACTCAGGGGAAGAAAAGATGAAAACCAGATCCTTCAAGCAGGGGAGGAGAGTTCAGCAGGGGAGGGTGATAGGAAGGCTGGACGGTTTAGGACCTGAGGGGAGAAGAAAAAAGATGAGAAGGGATAGAATAAATGTTTTAGACAGAAGAGAACAAAAATCAATGAAATAAATGGGGTTGGGCCAATCAGCATCAGATAATAGTTATTCATCCAAAAATAACTTTGCTTTGCTTTGTTGAGCACTTTCTACCTCTGGCATTGTTCACATTGCTTGGAATACACTGATGAATGAACAGAAACTTCTCTTACAGGGTGGTGCAATGGTGGCTCAGTGGCAGAATTCTCACCTGCCAAGCCAGAGACTTGGGTTTGATTCCCAGGGCCTGCCCATGCCTAAATATATATCTTACCTCAGGAGCTTACATTTCATCAATGTATTGAAGGGTGTAGCAAGTCACATTTTCTAAGGAATGCATGGAAATACAACTGAAATTGCAGAATATTAATATTAAAATATAAATATGCCTTTTTGAAGTTTCTCTTCTTCAGATTTAATGAATGCTTTGCATGCTTGGCTATGTTCAATGGTTCAATAAAAGCACCTACTCTATGCTGGGCATGCCAGACACAAAACCATGTCTCAGAGCTACAAAGAAGTAAGATTTCCCTACTTTCTCAGGTACCCCAGGATGACAGAGAAGTCCTGAGGAGAAACATGCCTCATCTTGTCTTCCTCCTCTTTAAAAAATAACAGCTTTAATAAGATATAATTCGCATACCACATAATTCACTCTTTTAAAGTGTACAATTCAATATTTTTTCCTATATTCACAGATATGTACAACCATTACCACAGTCAATCAGGACATTTTCATCACCTCTTGAAAGGGTGTTGGATTTTCTCAAATGTTTTTTTGTGTGTGTGCCTATGAGATGATCATGGATTTTTTGCTTTTTATTCAATTGGTATGGTTGAATTAATTGATTTTTACCTTATAATAATTGATTTTTAAATATAAAACCAAGCTCGCATACATGGGATAAATCCCCCTTGTTCATGGTGTATAATTCTTTTCACATGTTTCTGGAATCAGTTTGGGACTTTGTTGAGTATTTTTGTATTCATATACATGAGAGATATTAGTCTGTAGTTTTCCTTACTTGGGATGTATTTATCTGGTTTTGTATCAAAGAAATAGCAGCCTCCTAGAATTAGTTGGGAAATATTCCCTCCTTTTCTATAGTTTTGAAGAGTTTGTGAAAAATTGGAACTAATTCTTTAAATGTGTGATAGAATTCACCAGTGAAGCCCTCTGGGCCTAGGCATTTCTTTGTGGGTAGTGCTTTGATTACCAATTCACTCTCTTGTTACAGGTTTATTCAAATATTCTATTTCTTCTTGAGTCAGGTTGATTATTTTTTAGGAATTTGTCCATTTTATCAAAATTGTCTAATTTACTGGAATATAATTATTTAGAGTATTCCTTTATAATACTTTGTATTTCTGTGAGATTAACAGTAATGCTCCTTTTTATGATTCTAGCATTTGGAATTTTCTCTCTTTTTCTTAGTCAACCTATCTAAAAGTTTGCCAATTTTGTTGAACTTTTAAATGAACCAGCTTTTGGTTTAATTGCTTTCTCTCTTGTTTTTAAATCCTCTATTTAATTAATTTCACTCTAATCTTTATTATTTCTTCCTTTCTAGTGGCCTTAGGTTTATTTGCTCTTCTTTTCCAGTGTCTTTAGGCTTACTGATTTGAAACCTATTTCTTTAATATAGATTATTCACAGCTATAAATTTTCATCTAAGCACTGCTTTAGTTGCATCCTGTAAGTTTTGTTGTATTGTGTCCTTACTTTCATCGATCTGAAAATATTTTCAAGTTTCTCTTTTGATTTCTTTGGCCAATTGGCCATATAATAATGTGTTTTAAAATCTCTACATATTTGAGTGTTTCCCAGATTTCTTTCTCATACTGGTATCTAATTTCATCCCATTGTAGTTAGAGAACATATGCTGTATGTATTATTTCTATCCTTTAAAATTTATCAAGGTTTGTTTTGTGGCCTAGCATATGGTTTATCCTGGAGAATGTTCCACGTGCATTGAGAAGAATGTATATTGTGCTGGTATTGGTTGAGGTGTTCTATAGACATCAATTAGGTCTAGTTGGTTCATAGTTTTGGTCAAGTATTCTATTTCTTTATTGATCTTCTGCATAGTTGTTCTACCCACAATTAAAATTGGAGTATTGAAGTATCCAACTATTGTGGAGTTTTCTATTTCTTCCATTTTTTACTGTTTCTATTCTTTCTGTGGAATTAACTACTTCCTCCTTTGCTTCATGTATTTTGGTGCTCTGTTGCTAGATGCATATATGCTTATGAGTGTTATAGCTTCCTGATTGATTGTCTCTTTTATTATAAAATTTGTCTCTCTACTAACCTTTTTCATTTTAAAGTCTATTTTATCTGATATTATTATAACCACTCAGCTTTCTTGAGATTTCTCTTTGAAGGATATATATTTTCCCCATCCTGTTACTTCAATCTATTTTTTTATTATGCAAAATATTAATTTTTTTATTTTTATGGATAATTGTCATTAACATGACAGGGAAGGATATGATTACAAAAGATACAAAAGAATTAGGAAAACTTTTGTTTCCAAAAGAAATTAAAATCTGAGCTGCCAGCTGATCAGAATGTCCAAAACCTTGCACTGTTCTCATGGAAGTTAAGAAATAGGTTTGCTAGACTGAATTCCTGTAACTCCAAAAGAGTTAACTTAGATTTCAAAGGAGCTACAATGCACTGACACTTGAATTAAATGATTGTTGTCAATGACAAACATTTAAGATAATCAGGGTTATCTAAAGCTCTCAAAGAGAAAGGCAGAGAAATGTATAAATTGTAGAGGTCAAGCTTATGATGATGGATCATCATTGATTCATCCCGCTTTTAGAAAACAAGGGACAATAGTAATACAAACAGCAGTGGCAGGAGGAACACAAGGCTTATGGTCTAATTCAGGTCTCACTTTGGCTTCTATAGTATTTCTCACAAAGACTTCAATGAAAAACAGGGAAATTCTACTCCTTTAATTAATAATTGTCCATAAGCAGAAGAAATAAATGAAAGCTAATGTAAAGCAATGAGCCTCGTTGATTAAAAATCTATGAGCCTCCTTGATGCATTAGGCTCTTTGACTATTGGTACCGTGGAGGGGGTTCCCTTTGTCTCAGCCTTTTAATACTTTTATCCCTTTTTTTAGGGAAGGAAAAATAGATCTTCAAATGTTTCTAAGATCTTCCACCCAAATAGTCTTTTAAGCCTTCCTTGGCCACTCTCACAGTCTAGGTGTTTGAATTTTTTTCTCCTCCTGCTCAACAACATGCATGTAAATCTAGCTTCTCCCCAAAGCCTGCCTTGCTCCGAAACAGATGATTCTAGCAAATCTTCACCAATGCCTGAGATTTATGAGGCTGAAGAGAATTATGCATCCTTGCAAGTGCCATCTGCTGAGGTGCACAAGTCAGAGACAGTCTCTCTTCTTCCTTCCTCCATGGACTTACTTATTCAGGAAAGCCCAAACTCTTCCACCAGTCCCAAAGTCAAACTACTTGCTTCTGAGAAGAGCCCAGGGAAGCAGGAAGATGAGGGCCAGGTCAAGAAACAGAAGATCAGAACCGTGTTCTCTCAGACCCAGCTGTGTATACTCAAATGATAGATTTCAAAGCAGAAATACCTCAGCCTCCAGCAGATGCAAGAACTTTCCAATATTCTGGACCTCAGCTACGAACAGAATTAAGACCTGATTCCAGAACCAGAGAATGAAATGTAAAAGGAGGCAGAGAAACACCAACCAGTCAAAGAATGGCAACAGTTTGGCCCAAAAGGGCTCAGCACTTACAGAATACCTGGGACTCTATTCTTCCTATCCCCAGGGGTGCTTGGTGAGCACTTCTGATAATTTTCCAATGTGAAGCAACCAGACCTGGAACAACCCAACCTGGAACAGTTATTCCTGGAACAGGCAGTCTTGGAGCAACCATTCCTGGAAAGCCAGACATGGTAGGCCCAAGTCTGGAATAATAACCAAGCCTGAACAACCAGACCTGGAAAGATCAGTTCCAGAACAGTGGCGAAGAATCCCTGCAGCCCCAGTTTCAATTCCAGCAAAATTCTCCCACCAGTGATTTGGAGGCCACCTTGGGAAGGGCTTGGGAAAGCCACAACGCAATGCAGCAAACTGTTAAGTATTTCAACACCCCACAAAACATGGATTTGTTCCCAAATTACTTCATGAATGCCCAGCCTAAAGATGTATGAAGATGAGGGTGAAGATGAGTATATGATATAATATACTTTGATACACTTTGAGAGCTGTGTATCTGACTTTATCCTGGTTTTCACTGGGTAATGAAGGTACTTGTAGGTGTTGAGTCTAATCAGAGGTTTCAAAAAACTCAGTAACAGTTCAGATTGCCTTGGCTGTTCTGGACAATATCAAAGATGAGTTGTCTGACTATAGAGAGCTAGAATATAATAGTTTGGATATCTTTGGGACCTAGCCTCAAGAATAGGAAGTAAAAATATAAAGATGTGTCCTGGAGTGCTCATGGGATTTGGGAGGCTTCATTGAATTGTTCAAATGGAAGGGTTAAGCTATCATGACCCTGCTTCATTGATTTCCCTCCACTACCTCTAATTTGTTCATTACTATATTTGTAGATAGAAGTTTTGTTTTTGCATCACAGTAATACAGTAGTTTGGCTAGCTGATTCATACATTTTACACGTAAATAAAATATCCCTATTAAAAAACCTATGAACTTGAATATATTTTTAATAAGCTGAATTTTCAATTAATTCTTATAAACCATTGGTTAAAACACTGCAAAACTTTACAAACAACCTAAGAACTCTCCTCATCGGCTGCAGAACTCCAAAACTAATGGAATTAATCTCCTCTCCCTTTTACTTAATTACTCCTAATGAAAAGTCCTAAAATTGAGGAATCATTGGCACATTCCTGCTCTTTCATATATGTCATTAGAACATATGGTATTTGTCAAAATGAGTCAGGAAGCAATTTCAAATGAGGTCAGGGGATCTTATGTTCACTCAAAACATATTTTCAGTTCTCCGTGCTCCAAGTCACATAAAAAAATGAGGGCAGCTGAACTAACATAGTTTTTTCAGCTCAGTGATGCCATTGAATGCCCAATGTCTCCATGCTAAAAAAAATGCAGTATTTAAGTGTTCTACTATAAAGCATTAGCTTTTTCTCTGTTTTCTTTTTCTCTTTTCTTTTGCGGGCTGCAGAAGCAGTGCCTTTTACTTAGCAGAGACTAGCCACAGACTTCCTCCCTGTACCAGCTTTCCAAGATGATACTAAGTGAGTTTTTGCCCTGCTGGTTTTGCCTCGGGTTTTCCATGGCTTCTCTTCCTTGTGCAGTTCTGTGGGCTGCCTGGGATGTGAGCTCTGGCGGAAGCACCTGCCGCACTCACTGCAGGTAGGGTTTCTCCCTCTGTGGTTCTCTGGTACTGAATAAGGTGGGAGCTCTGACAAAAACATTGGCCACACACTCATCACACTGATATGGCTTTTCTCCAGTGTGAATTCTCTGGTGCTGAATGAGATTTGAGCTCTGTTTAAACCTTTCTCCATGCTCACCACACTCATAGGCCTTATCCCCACTATGGATCCGCCGGTACTTAATGAGATTAGACCTCTGAGAGAAACTTTTCTCACAATCAGCACATTTGTAGGATTTCTTCCCAGAATGGATTTGCTGGTGTGGGAAAAGAGTTGAACTCTGACTGAAACTCTTTTCACATTCAATACATTTATAAAGCTTCTCATCCAAGCTTATCAGCCTACTCAAGCTTGAATCAACCATTCCCCATTTCTGCTGCTGACGTGGTGTTTTGTGCTGGTTCTCCTAGGCTCTTCCATTGCTTGAGCTTCGAGATAAACCTCCTTTAGGTTTCTTTTGCATTCAGTATTTTAACTTCTTTAATGGTGTTTTCATTATAGATTTGGAATAATTTCCTAAGTGATTACCGTAGGGTTTACCATACACCTCTTCACTTGACATCAGCTTCAGATTTATACTAACTTAATTTCAATGAGACATAGAAATCTTACTCCTACATAGCTCTATACCCTTTCCATCTTTTTCTGTGATATTTCAGTTATACATATTGCATCTATAAATGTCACAAGCCAAATGATTCATTGTTATAATTGTGGTTTTATGAACTTTGGCATTTTCCAAAGAAGGCAGGAGAAGAAAGGAGAACAAGTCTATATTTATAGCTTTTCTTATATTTACTTTATCATTTCTTGTTCTCTTCATCTGCTTCTGTGGATTAAAGTAACTATCTGTGGGTCTTGGCTCAAACAGCTCTGCTCCCACCCACTTCCTTTGTGCTGTTATCAGCAAATATATTACAATTCTACTTATAAGCTGAATAATACATTATATATAGTTTATCAATTGCTTTTTAAAGTAGTAAAGAGAATAAAGGAGAAGAATTACATAATTACCTTTACTAGTTATCTTTCTTTTTTGTGTGCAAGTGGATTTGAATCACTGTCAGTGGTAACTTGCTTTAAGCAAAGTCACAAACTTTTAGTATTTCTTGTAATATGGGTCTGAGAGCCACAAATTTTCTGTCTTTATTTATCTGGGAAGACTTTATTTTGTCTTTGTTTTTGAAAGATAGTTTTGCTGGATAATGGATTCCTGGATGACAGATTTTTCTTTTTAGCATCATGAGTATGTTATCCTATGGCCTTCTGGCCTCCACTGTTTCTCATAGAAGTCAGTTGTTAATCTTATTGGGTTTGCCTTGTTAGTGATGAGTCAATTCTCTTTTGCATTTTTATTATGATGTGTTGTTTGTGGATCTCTTTGCCTTTATTATACTTGGGTTTTTGAACTTCTTGTGCATGTAGATTCATATATTTCATGAATTCAGGGGAGTTTTCAATCATTTTTTAAAAAATAGTTTTTCCTCTCCTTTTGCTACTCTTATTATACATATGCTGGTACACTAATTTTCTTGAGGCCCTGTTCATCTTTTTTTTTGTCTCTGTTCTTTAGATTACATAATCTGTATTTATCTATTTTTAAATTCTTTAAATGGATTTTAGTTCAAATACCACAGAATCTCACTGTTCTTACCAAATACAGTCAGTGTTTGTTTAGGTAAACCTACATATTTAACACTTTATTTTTTTGCCGACCATTCCTTCTTATAAATCAGATCTTCTTTTTGGAATCATTAACAGTTCTGAATAAACAGGCTGTATTAGGATTTAGAAATTTATTTGTTAAGTTCTAAGACTGGTATTATTTAAATCTTTGTTTTTCAGAAAATGCCTATGTTTTACTTTAACTCTTGAGTGATAGTTTAGCAGATTATAACAATCCTAGACCATTTGTTTAATTCATTAGGATGAATTAATACTCTCAAATCTCAATGGATTAACACAATGAGAAAACTTTTTGGTCACATACTAGTCTGACTCAGGTGCTCCTGGTTAGGCAGCTCTCCTCCAAGTGGTAATTCAGGGGTCTAGACTCCTTCTATCCTGTGACTTTGTCACCCTAAACATGGTTTTCTAGGTTTTCCTTCAAACCAGAAGGAAAAGAGCTTGGAATATCATACAAGGAACATTTTTAGAGGCCAGGCCTGGAAAATTTTAAGCTCACATCCATTAGCTAGAACTTAATCACAGCCTAAATGTAAGAGAAGCTGGTGGATAACTAGATGTGAGATTGGTTGGAAGAGGAAATGGATTTTTGCGAATTATCAGCTAATAAGTCTGTGGAAAACATATTCAACTTTGTTATTAATCAGGAAATTCAAAATAAAACAATGAAATACCATTTTGAGGCTGATATTCTAAAGAGCCCAAAATATAAAGTACTGCTTGAAAATTATAGAATAAACTAGATGCCAAGAGGTTCTCTGCTCTGCCAGCTTTTCAGTCTTTAGTTTTAACATGGTGTAGAGTTCTGAAAAATCCCAACAAAGGGTCAGGTCTGCGGGGGGTGGCAGAGGCATCCTTAATGGAGGATGGGATAAGCTTGGGGAAGAGCTATTAACTAAAATCTTTTAATATTTTAATATTTAAACAACTGGCATGGCTACCATTGCCACATCCTTTCTTCTTGGACTCTGATATACAGAGGAGGTAGCAGCTAACTTGCACCTTAAGACATAATGTGCTGGTACCATTTTATTCTCTTTCCTTCCTGGACTGTTGATGTGAGGTATAGAGCTGCAGCAGCCATTTGATGGCTATGAGGCAGCAAGCAAGGAGATGGTAGCCAAGAAGCTGAGTTTGGTGGAATGGAAAAATAGAAAGAGCTTGAGTTTCTGAAGGCTTTGTTTAATCCTACACCATCTCTGCCCAACATATAATATGCAACATATAAAACTCAATTTGTTTAAGTCATTCTATCCAGTTGTTGATACTCCATTCAGCTAATCAATCTGCTTACTGGACTCATCCATCACGTGTTCTTTGCAATGATTGTCCTTTTCTAAACTGTAGTTGTTTATTTTTCCTATCTGCATGGCATTTTTCTTATTTTTCTTTTATTTTTTATTTCTTCTTTATTGTCTCTGGTCCTTTGTACTCTGCTTATTTATTTCTCTCTATCAGATAGCATTATTTCCTGAAGATCTTGGTAGTGTGACCATTGAATTCTGCTGCTTTGCCTGCTTGTCTTCCTCAATAGTTTATACATCTTTATGAGTTGGCTTTCTCAGCAACAGATTGAAATTACAGCTGATGTAGCTTTTAGTTGTTTTTTGATCAACTCAGCTATATGTATTAAATTACATGTTATATGTATTTATAGACAAGAAATGTCCATGTTTTCCTACTCCATCATATTAACAGAAATGTATGTCTTCCAGTTGGTTTTTTATGGTTACTGGTGCTATATTCAGGGTCCTGGAAAGAGATTAGTTGGCATCCTGAGAAAATTGCATCTAAAAGTGTTTTGACTTTTTCTCTCTTCTGCTTTCTCTGATGAACTATTTCTCTTCAATTATCCAAAATATCTCTTAAGGTCTATGGCTGACCTTTGCAACTTTGGTAGTAGGTTTTCTAAATTTTTAAGTTGGCAAACTAGCACTATGACATTTTTCAATATTTTACCATTCCTGTGGAAGTTTGGAACACAGAACACATGAAGCACCAGGACACCAGAATCCCACCTCGGAGAAGTTACATCAGGCCCACCATCGATGGTTCAGGCTGCAGCTACTATAGAGGAAAGAGATGCACCCATTACAAATTAAAGTGTAACCAAAGAACAGACGTCAGAGTATCAGAAGGCAGGTATTAGGGATGACACTTCCTATATACTTCTCTGTATTCTGCTGCTCCTCACTGCTGTCAAAAGTCTTAGCAACAGAGCATGATTTTAAAGCATGCCTGTGAAGTTGGGAGCCCTCTGACATGATATCGTCCCATCCATATCCACTCTTTGACACCAGATCTGACATTAATTGCATTATATTAAAGGAAAAGGAGAGAAAATATGTCCTTTAGCTGGATTAAGGGGACAAGTTTCTCTCTCTCTTTTTCCCCTAAACGAAAAATCAAGAGTAAGACCATAGAGGGGTGCTTTATGGAACTGGACTAACAGACAAGCATATTATTGTTTATGGGTGAAGCTTTTCATATAGAAGGTTATGGCTTATATTTGTCAGACACTTTTGCTTGCAAATTACAAACACACTTAAAATTTTTAAGGAAAACAAAGGGTTAGCGATACTGAGTTAGCCCATGAAACAAGGAGAGCAATTGAAATAAGTACAGCTTCCAAGATCAAAGGGATTGGAATACAAGACTCAAAAGCAGTTCTTTCTACCTGTTCTCCAGTCTCAAATGTTTTCATTTTTTATTGCTTTCTTGCAAGTTCTCTTCTTTTTCTGAACCTTCTCCAAAACCTAGGTAACCTATTCTGGGAGTTTTGGAGTCTCATTCTTATATGTAGGGATGAAAAATGTTTTGTGTTTAAGCTGCTATCAGAGAATTGCAGGAAGCATTCTTATCAGCTAGGCCCCAGCCACAGACCCGCTTTCAGGTCAGTCACGTGGCTGAGGGGGACACTTTTCCTACAGGCTAAATCTTTCTGTACAATGAGTGGTAGGCATTCCAGCCACATCCATATTGACAGTGATTTTGCAAGGTGCTGGTCATGACTCTCTTAATTTACCCAGCCAGAACTGCATGCTGTGATAAATCAAATAGTACACAATAGAAGATGTATTAGTTAGGGTTCTCTAGAGAAACAGAATCAACAGGGAACACTCCCAAATATAAATTTATAAAAGTGTCTCACATGACCATGGGAACAGAGTCCAAAATTTGCAGAGTAGGCTGTGAAGCTGACGATTCTGATGGAGGGTCTGGACGAACTCCACAGGACAGGCTCACCAGCCGAAACAGGAAGGGCCTGTCTCTTCTGAGTCCTCCTTATGAGGCTTTCAGTGATTAGATTAAGCATCACTCATTGCAGAAGACACACCCCTTTGGCTGATTACAAATGGAATCAGCTGTGGATGCAGCTGACATGATCATGATTTAATACTATGAAATGTCCTCATCACAACAGACAAGCCAGCACTTGCCCAACCACCACTTGGCCAAGTTGACACATGAACCTGATCGTGACAGAAGACAACAGAACTGAATAAATTAGAATAAAAACTCAGAGTCCATCACATGTAAGGGTCAGCACTATTTCAAAAAACATTTCATGTGCACTTGTGTAGGGAGGGTTGGGGATATATTTTCAAGGTAATCCCACCTCCAATTTAGTCTATAGTAGAACTAGGAAAACATACTTTTTGCTTTATCTTTCAAATGAAAAAACATGCTAAAATTAATTGATCACTATTCATTTGCCTAGACTTACTGGATGTATTAATTTGTTTGATTTTCAGTGTGAAAACCTTTTTTTAAGAAAATCCTCTTTTCACTATATCTGCACAACAGCCTTTTTTCAAATCTCAACTACTGAGAAACATTAAAGCTATCCGTCCATCACTTTCCTAATTATTCTCTGAAAAATAGCAGTACTGTTAGTTTGATTAACTAAATATATGAAAAGTTTTAGCATAGTTTCAGAAGTATTCCTATAACTAAAATTAATGGGAAACACTATAGGTCAATTTTGTCATTTCACTGTCATGGAGTTCTAAATAAAGAGCAGTACACCACTTGGTGAGAGGTGAGGTGGCTTTGAAGAGCGAAGCAGTACTTTTAAAGCATGTCTTTTGGTGTTAATCACAGTTTCAAAAAAACTTAGAGTGGGTCTAAGAGCTTTTGGTTTCCAATGACTTGCACAGATGTTCCAGTCATCCTCCTCCGACTTCAGCATCTAGGGGCCAGCCTTGTCTTTAACCCCAGTGGAGCTTTCTGCCTTCCGGGCAGCCCCAGGGCTGGATGACAGTCTCGCTGCACAGGTGTACATTGTTGACAGCTCTCAGTTGCTAGATTCAGGCAGGTAAGATAAATGTATCCATTTACTAGATTAAACTTTTGAAAAAAGAGTAACAAACATTTAATTAACTGTGCCATTTCCCATTTATAAACTCTATATAAGCTTTATATCTGGTGGTTTTGGAGCAATATTCTACCTTAGCCACCAATTTCTGAATAGGATGCTAGAATACTAACTCTAAAAATTTCTATATTGCTTTATAAATGTATAAATGGCATAGCTACAATTGAATGTGAAAAAACAATCAAACAGTCATACTTAAAAAAAAAGAATCTGAGAGTAAGTGAGGCTTTTCATTGTCTGGCATCATATGGTTGAATTGTTTCAAACTCTAGATAAATGGAGAAAGTAAGTATGCTAGTGACAAAGAAAAAGACACGAGATAACAATTGCAAAATTCTTTGGGAGTAATTTTACACTGGGTTCAGATATTGGAGCTCTCTTGATTAAGACTTGAGGGGAAGTATCTTCACTATTGGAGAAGGTTTATTGAGCACTGACTTGTAAACCCCCAAAGATATGTACAAGTCCTAACCCTAGGACATGTGAAGGTAACAATATTTGGAAATAGGGTCTTTGCAGATGTAATTCATTTAGATGTGGTTATCAGGGTTGTGTTTGTTTCACATATTCACAGTATTTATAGACATCTGCTTTGTAGGAATCATGGTCCTTTCAAGTGGGTGCATGGTGATTCTCTTGGACAGATATAAGAGGGGTTCCCAGCACCTTCAACATTAGCCTCTCCCTCAGAGTCTCCACAGGGAAAGGGACACCCAGACCATCTGGTCATGTACTGGATGGAATACATCATCATCAACCCTCTTATGGCTCATGACCCAGTCATCCTGGGTGTCCAGAGCCGTGGGTGAATGGCTATGCCACTGTCAACCCTTTGATGTGCATCATCAGTCCTGATAAAAAAATAATCAATATATCTGCACAATATGTGGCAGGAGCACTTTCAATTTTTAGAACGCTATGATGAAAATAATTATGAAAAAAACTCTTCTGCCATCACTTCAATTACTCACATAGCACAAGATTTGCTACCTTATTTATTTGAATGTATGGAATTACACTTTTAATATATCTATATACTTTTGAAATTTATTCTGCCAATTTCTTTGCAGCTCCTGTTGTTCAACATCCACCATGATTTTATAGTCCCACATGTTTGCATGCTTCTCCCCCCCCTTTTTTTTTTGTATACTGTATGCTGACGGTTACATTTCATTCCTTTTCTACATGAGTATCCCTTTAATGCAGCACCTTTTGTTGAATTTTTGTTTATTTGTTTGTTTGTTTTGGAAGTGCATGGGACAGGAATTGAACCCAGGTCTCCTGCATGTCAGGCCAGAATTCCACCACTGAACTACCCTAGCACTCCTTTCCCTTTCATTTTGATTCTCAGTCCCTCATAATGAGAGACTTTTCTTTCTTCTCAAAGTATGCTTTTTAGAAGCCCCTATTGGAGTCTTCATATATCTATATTTATATTTCCTACTACTTTGCTTCTGTACTGCATTTTGGCATCTCAATCATTCAGTTCACCGATTCCTTCATTATCATGGTCTAATTTATTGTTAAAGATTCACACATATATATTAACTTTATTATTTTTTACCCCTCTTAATTGCTATTTGGTATTTGCAACTAAGAATTGTCAAGCACATACTTTTTTCTCTTTCATGTTATTTTGATTTCCTATTTCTCCTCTTGTATTTATTTAAACTATGAAAATTTCTTATAACCTAAATTTTTGTTAAGTCTAATTTCTCTGGCTTTCATCCTAAGGGCTGTGTATTTCATAATTTCTATTTGATTGTTCTCTTTGAGAGATCTCAATACTTGGGATACTTCTAATCAGTATATTTCTTTGTGTATTCCAGTCATCCCAGGGAAAAAAAAAAAAAAGGACAAATCAGCACAGGTGTGAGGTATTTGTGATAGGCCAGTATCTTGAGCAGTACCTGCTTCTGAATTTCATTACTTATCTGGATCCTTCTCTTCATTTACTTCCGCACCAGGGAAGTTCCATATTTTTCTGCCATCTATATTGGGCATTTTAAAGATTCTTGTAAATTCTTGATAATTTTTAATCAACTGTTTTGTGAAAATATAGCATATTTTCTCCAAAAGCGCAAATACTGACATTGTGCAACTGAGAAAAATATTACACATAGATCTTTTGTGGCACACCAAGAGTCTTCTAAGAAATCCCCAGGGTTTTGGATTTGAAACAACTTCCTCCAACCTTCATGCACAATACAGCAATAATAATATGTGGAGAGTGATTAACTTTTTAATACCTGAAAAGAAATTTCATGTTTTGCATGCATTTCTGAACTGGCAATTTTCCACTTTAGTGAAGGGTACCTGAAAATGGCCAGAAGCAATATGCTTCTGTAACATTAAGCTAGCACTGGTAGCCTTAGTAACCTATTTTAGAGTCTTTGATCCTAATCAACATGCTTTCCTTTTAGCATCTCCATGGCTTCTTAAACGTAATCTGAGTTGGAGTTTTCATTTTTCATTGAATTCAGAAGTTATCTAACAGGGTCTTAAATGAAAATGTGCATGTGATCAGATACTAGGAGTTGGTTTCATTTACTTGCTAGGTTCTACTGTCATGTTTCAGTGCCTAGAGTGTGAGGCCTGTATGATCTCTGTTTTCATGGAGTTATTAAAATCTTTTAATAATTTTTTCCACGTGAAAATAACATGTATTCTCTCTTTATTGGTTTAAAATGCTTTCAATTTGTCTAGAAGGAGGTCAAACTTTCTAATAATGTTATTTAGCACTCTTCTGATCATTTATTTGTTGTATAATAAAACTGTTGATTTACATGATGTTCTTTATGTCACCAAATAGATTGTAAATGTGTCAAATTCTCCTTTTCTATGGACTTTTTGCATCACATTTTGAAATATTTGTACTAAGTATATTTCTAAATAGCTTATAGTAATATGTAACATATTGTATATATTATGTAAGTATTAAACACTCTGATTCATCAACTTTTCATCTATTGATATAGTTCTGCATTTGAAATGTCATTTTGTATTTGTTCTTATTAAAAATGTATTTTTTTTGTCCTATGTAAATATTGATGAAAAAGAGAGATTACGTTTTTTTGAGAGATTGTCAGTCACCTGGTAAAATCCAAAGTCTAATAGCATGGTTCCCTAATTCGTGTTAAATGCAGTCTTTCGTTTTTCTCACACAATAATGGTGTGTGGGGGATATAGCAGGTAGAGTCATTTTTCCGTCCTACAGCAGGAAATTCAGAGACTTAGAGACATGCATTGATTGCCTCAGAGCCTCATTCTTCTGTATCTGTGTTATTCTTTCTTTTTCTTTTTCTTCCACTGCATTGCCCTGAAAAGACAGCAAATACTATAATTAGAAAAACTTCTTAGATAGTCACAAATTATTAAACACACTCAGGAAAAATAGAAAATACAAATAGATGTATATATGAAGAAACAAAGTATGAGTAGATCTATAATAACTAAAGAGATTAAGTGTATTACAAATTTATTTAGATTTTTTTTTAATTTGCATATGGGCAGGAGGCACCAGGGATCGAACTCCAGACCTCCAGCACGGCAGGTCGGAGCTCTGCCTGCTGAGCCACGGCAGCCGCCCTACAAATTTATTTAAAAAATTATTCCCATGTGCCGGTTTGAACTTGTCATGTACCCCAGAAAAGCCTTGCTCTTCAATTTTCATTCAGTATTGCTGGGTGGGCTCTTTTTGATTGTTTCCTTGGAGATGCGACCCACCAAATTGTGGGTAGTAACTTATGATTAAATGGTGTGCCAGTTTGAAGCTATTATGTACCCCAGAAAAGCCATGTCCTTTAATCCTCATTCAAGACTGCTGGGTGGGACCTTTCTGATTGTCTCCATGGAGATGCATTCCACCCAATGGTGTGTGGTAACTTTTGATTAGATGGTTTCCATGGAGATGTGTCTCCACCTATTCAAGAGGAAAACTTTTTGGAAAAAGCATGAGAGCCACCAGAACCCATGGAGCCAGAGACCTTTGGAACAGAAGGAAAATGCCCCCAGGCAAGCTTTACAAAATGAGGAGAGGAAGCTAGCAGACAATGCCAGGTGCCTTCCCAGCTGAGAGAGAAACATCGAACTTCATTGGCCTTTCTTTGGAGTTAAGGTATCTTTCCCTCATTGCCTAAACTTTGACATTTTCACAACCTTAGAACTTAAACTTGCAACTTAATAAATTCCCCCTTTTTAAAGCCATTCCATTTCTGGGATATTGTATTCAGGCAGCTTACAAACTAGAACATACTGTTTCCAGGGAGATGTGTCTCCACCCATTCAGGTGGTGTTGCTTACTGGGGCCCTTTAAGAGGGAACCATTTTGGAAAAAGTTTCAGAGCCACCAGAACCAACAGAGCCCACACAGCCAGAGACCTGTGAAGATGCAGAAGGAAACGCCCCTGGGGAAGCCTTATGAAATGAGGAGAGAAAGCTAGCAGATGTGGCCATGTGCTCTCCCAGCTGACAGAAAAAACCCAAACTTTGTTGGCCCTTTCTTTGGACTTAAGGAACCTTTCTCTGGATGCCTTAATAGGGACATCCTCATGGACTTAGAACCGTAAACTTGCAACTTAATAAATTCTTTTTTTTCTAACCCCTAACCAAAACCAAAACCATTCCTGCCAACCCTAAAGAATACCTAGGGATTTATAGGAGATTCTAAAAAGGTTCCATGCACTAGGATTACTTTCCAGATGGATTCCTAGGCCAGATAAGTCCTGAAACCCAGTGGGGCCAGCCTTTTCAAGAACATCATCTAGTTCTATCACCTTATCCCATACTGTTCTAGTTTGCTAGCTGCTGGAATGCAACACACCAGAGACAGATTGGCTTTTAATAAAAGGGGATTTATTTCATTAGTTCTTCAGAGGAAAGGCAGCTAACTCTCAACTGAGGTTCTTTCTTACATGGGAAGGCACAGGGTGATCTCTGCTGGCCTTCTCTCCAGGCCTCTGGGTTCCAACAGCTTTCCCCGGGTGATTTTTCTCTTCATCTCCAAGGGCCTGGGCTGAGCTGTGAGTGCTGAGATGAGGTATGCTGCCTGCTTGAGCTGTGCCACGTTGAGCTGTATCATTTAAGCACCAGCCAATTAAATCAAACATCATTACAGCAGGCACACCTCTTAGCCGACTGCAGATGTAATGAGCAACAGATGAGGTTCATGTACCATTGGCTCATGTCCACAGCAACAGAACTAGGTGCCTTCACCTGGCCAAGTTGACAACTGAATCTAACTACCACGTGTCCACTCCTTGTCAACTTGGCAGCTACATGTTGCAGTGTGCTTTGAAATTTATTGCTTTTTCTGTATATATGTTATTTTTCACAAAAAAGAAAAAAGTTGATGGTGATGATGAATGCACAGCTATATGATGATACTGTGAACCATTAATTGCACACTTTGGATGACTGCATGGTTGGTAAATCTATATTAAATATCAGTAAAATTGCATTAAAATAAAACAAAATAAGTAAATAAATAAAATTAAAACCAAACAAACTAATAAATAAATTCCCTTTTTAAAAGCCCCATTCTGTTTCTGGCACATTTCATTCTGGCAGCTTCAACAAATTAAAACATCCCACAGTGCAAATTCTAGATGACTTCATTGGTAAATTTTAAAAATTTAATGGAGAATTAGTGCCCATTATTAACAAACAATTCCAAATAATAGAAGAGAGAAATTCATTAATAATCTTAAAGTCAGACAAAGCCATCTCAGGAAGATAAAAATAAAGTATGATGTCCTTCAAGGATACAGACACACAAATCCTCAAATCAATACTAGCAAACTAAATTCAGCACCATATATAAAGGATTATTATAGGGCAGTGTGACGGTGGCTCAGGGGAAGAATTCTCACCTACCACGGTGGACACCCGGGTTCAATTCCTGGTACCTGCCCAGGTAAACCAAAAAAAAAAAAAAAGAAAAAAGGATTATTATGCCACAAGTAAGTAGAATTTATTCCAGGAATGTAAGAGCAGTTTAACATTCAAAACTGGTGTAATAACGACATATTAAAAATATAAAGGACAACAATTGCATATCTCAAGAGGCACAGGAGAAGCATTTGACAAAATTCAACACCCATTCAGGATTTTTTAAAAAAGGCAACAATGTAAAAACAGAAGGGAATTCCCTAGACCTGAAAAAGAGCAGCTATGAAAAACCTACACCGAACATCATAATTAATGCTGAAAGACTGAATGGTTTTCCTCTAACACTGGAAATAAGAACAGAATGGTCCCTTTTACCACTTAAAGTCAGCACTTTAGCCAGGGAGATCATGAAAAAAATAATAAAATTGCTCCATATCAGAAAGTGGTTGATCTTTTATCACAGATAGTATAATTCTATATACATATAAAATAAGGTAATTCACCAAAAATCCTTTCAGACTAATAAATGAGTCCACCACAGTTGCAAGACAGAAGAGCAGTTTACAAAAATCAATTTTATGTTTCTATACGATCAATAAACATTCTGAAAATGAAATTAAGAAAACCATTCCTATCACTATGGCATCAAAGAAAATGAAATAATTAGGAATAAATATAATCAAGGAAGTGCAAGATCTGTACACTGACAACTACAATACTGGAAGATAAAAAAAATTTTAAACAAATGGGAAGACATCTGACTGTTCAAGAATCACAACACTAATAGTGTTATGAACAGAATACCCAACAAATTGATCTCCAGAATTTTCTTAAAATTCCAACTGTTGTTTTTTGCAGAAATTGACACAATGACCCTAAAATTCATGCAGAAATGCAAATAAAACCCATCATCAAAACAATTTTGTTAAAGATAAAACAAATTGGATGACTCACACTGTCTGAATAAAAACATGCTGCAAAGCTGCAGTAACAAGGACAGTGTGGCACTTCTGTAAAAACAGATTCATGAAAACCAACGGGCTAGAAACGAATGCCTGGAAATAAATGTTTTCATTCATGATCAATCGATTGTGACAATGAAACAATGAAAATAAATTAGGGGAAGAATAGTCTTTCATCACACGGTGCTGGGAAAATTACATATCACATGCAAAAGGATGAAGTAGGACCCCTATCTTACATCTTATAGGAAAATGAACTTCAGTAGGGTTACACAAATAAATGCATCGGCTAAAACTATAAAAGACATAGAAGAAAATGTAGAAGTAAATTTCTGTGAAGTTAGGCTATGCACTAATTTCTTAGAAATGAATCAAAAGCATAATTAATAAGATAAAACTTGATAAGTTGAACTTTATCAAAATTAAAAACTTTTGTTCTTCAAAAAACACCATCAAGAAAATGAAAAGATAAGTCCATGAATGAAATAAAATATTTGCAAATATAGTGGAGTAGTATGCAGAACATGCAAAGAATTCTTACAATTCAACAATGAACAGATAAATAGGCCAATTAAAACAATTAGCAAGGAATTTTTGTAGACATTTCTTTAAAGAAGTTGCACATCGTCTTTCACTTATTGATTTCACATATTGCCAATACACCCATGAAACTATGCTCAATATCATTAGCTACCATGGAAATACAAATGCAAACCACACTGAGATACTAATTCACATCTACTAGGATGGTGATAATCAAGCAACACACAATGACAGCTATTAGGGAAGATGTTGGGAATTTGGAACCCTCATTCATTTTTGCTGGGATATAAAATGGTGCACTTACTTGGAAAAACAATTTGACAGTTTCTCGAAATGTTAAACAGAATTATCACATCACCCAGCAATTCCCTTTCTAACTATGTCTGTGCAAAGAACAGTACATGAATGTTTATAGCAGCACTATTTATAGCAGGCAAAAAGCAGGCAAAATCCAAATGAAAGGAGAAACAGGATATGATATTTTATATAATACTATTTGGCAAAACAGAACAAAAATGGAATGAAGTCCTGATACATGATATAACAGGAATTAAAAAATAACTTCTTATAAAAGATACACTGCTGTGATTCAAAGCTTGTTAAGAAAATAAATCATCTCAGAAGTAACAGTATCCCTTCTCAAATCTACCTCCCAGAAGTAATTTTACTTAAAGTGCTTGACGATAGTTACAGGGCTTTCAGAGTTGTCTATTCCCAATTCTAAATCTGCTCTGTTGCCTACTCATTCCCCAGCAATCACAACACCCAAACCCTACAATAACGAACCTCAAAAATTCTTACCTATAACACAGAAAGATGTTCTCCATTTTCCCTTATGGGGTCGGGCTGATGTGCAGTATGTGGAGGTATTCCATGCTAGCGGGGATGTTTCTATGGACACAGGCACATGGGCTGCTGAGGACATTTATAGGAATGTTTGTTCAGATCACACTTACTTTTTTGGTCCTTCCTGTTTTCCATCTGTGGGTCCCCCAATAGGCCTCAGAAACTTTCAGAAAAATGTTGCTGTTGCAGAAGTCATGTACACCAGAGGCAGATTAAGAGAAGTCTGGAATTACATGGGAAGCTCGACTTTAGTCCTTAAAGACCTTTAAAACAAATCTCCTACCTGAGAGTACATCAATATGATTGAAATTAAACCTGTAACAAATCAAGTGTGGGCTATATGTCAAATAAAGTTGCAACCTACCAGAGCTGGAAATGAAAAGGTCATGTGTTCTAAATAGCACAAACTACTTACTGGCTTACTAAGCAATTTCCAGGAAGTCCGTGGCAGACAGGGAAAAGTAGTACTTCAATTGACCACAGAACTTACTATGAGAACTGAAGACCCTTTTAAAATGCTTTTTGGATTTTTCTTCTCAGGACTTTGAAGATGATAAACTGCTACTAGAATGCAATTTGCTGAGGCCATGGTTTGAGTGTGGTTATTTCCAAGAATGCAAAGAAAACTCGATTCTTAAAAAGTCAAAGGAGAAATACTCTTGATCACTTCAGTGGCTGCATCATGAGATAGTTTCTAACATTCGATATTTTTATGTTATAAACTCGAGACCATTTTGGGAAGTAGTTGAGTAACTGTGTAACATGATCAATGAGATATCAAAAGAAAAAGCATCCTCAGTATCAACTGATAATCTCTAGCCTTTTGGCCATTAGGAGAGAGAAAGAATGCCACAGACCCCATTAATATTTGTTTGTTTTTAAAAATACCCAAAGCCTTTTCACACGAAAGTGAAATGGTGGCAAAATCACATTTTTAGGTGATTTGATTGAGTGACTGAGACACCATGAAAATGCAAAGGGAAATAAGAGAGACAACCAAATAGAACATTTCTCAACAGAACCTAAAAGATTCTACTCTACACACAAATAAGATGAAAGATGTCTAGGAGACACAGGGGAACTTGAAAGGGTAAAAAAAGAAATTAACAACTGAAAAGAGGAATCCACCGCTTCAGAATGATTCAAAATTGAACAGTGATAAATTTTCACCTAAATTATTGTTACATTACTTCAATTAGTATAGAATTTTTCAAGTATCTCTCCAATAAAGACACAGACATGCCATATTTTTCCCTAAAAATAAGTGACAGAAAGGAAAATTCTTGATACACAGTGAAGAAATTGCATTAATCAATCAGAAATAGGCTTACTGGGTTTTAGAAATTAAGGAAAATGCCTTTTATAACTACAAAGAATAAAAAGGAAACCAGCAAACACTGGAAATGATATTTCGAACTACTAATTATGCAAATCCTCTTTGGTTTTATTAAGTTCTCAGTGGGAAAACATACATACAATTAAATCTTGGACAAACTTAAAAAAAAAGTATGTGTGTGTGGGCGGGGGAGGCAAACTATGAATTACACAATATCATCAATAGACAAGCTGAGTTAGAAATGGGTACATTCTTTCTAAATGGGAAGGCAGGCATTAAGTTACAAGCAAGGAGTCCCAATAATAAGGAAGGGGATCACAAACAAAAATTTATTCCTTGCCAACGACCCGTTTGGGAAGTTTTGGCTCTCTGAAAACCTGCCCTGCAGGTGGTCTGGTTGGGGCTGAGGCACTGCCTCTCTGTGCCCGTCTGGCCCCTTAACCAGGCCTGGCGCTACAGCCAATGATGTGATACACTCAAGATTTTTGGCAACAGGACACGTGAAGACCGTGCTCTTGTACCTCCTAACTTCCTGTGGAGGAAGTCATCTGCTACTCCTTCCGAGCTTCTTGCCTGCTTCTGGAATATGGGATACGTTTCTGCCTCCCTTTCTGGGAATAGCAAAATCCAGCAGACAAGCGACAACAAATCCCCCACAGCCGAAAGGAAATGAAAGGAGTATGTAGGGGCAGCTAATATATAGAAACTGTATTCAAATGAGGGTCCGTAGAAGCCTAAATTTGATTGGATAAAAAGAAACGATAGCCTGGAACTCAACTTTAATTGGGTATTCTTGTTTGGGCTCCAACCAATCATAAAGCAGCAATTTGAGATCCTCTTCCAAAGTACTTTGTAACGGCTACCTCCTACAGCGTGTCTTCATGGAACTCAGTTTGATCGTTTTCAAAACTTCATTGTTTTAAAACATGGTTCAAGGGAATGTACAGGAATACACACATGCAGAAAAATAGAGAAATGTGGAAATAGCATTAGTCTTATGAACGCTGATGTACTTTGTGATTCCTATTCAAATCATTCCTCTTCTGCATTTTCCCTCCTATGAGGGTTTCTGCTCTCCCTCCCTTCCTTATGTCTTCATCCTTCTTTCTTTCCTTGCTTTTTAATATACTCATTTTATCAAACAAGTGGCGCTTGACCTGCAGTTTAGAGGACATGCAGGGATGTTGCAGGGAACCATGCGGGCAACCCATCCCACCACGCTTATAGCGTCAGCCAATAAAGGAAGCCCCCATTTCCAGCACAGAGATTGGTCAAAAGAATGGTTGCCGGCTGGGAATCCAATGAACTAGGCCCTTCTGGGGTTTTTAGGAAAAGGAGATTGTGAAGAAAGGTTGATTGTTTAGTTGCTTTGCTGATTGTTTGGCTGATTAGTTGGTTTGTGGAAATTTTAAATTTCAGGATGTGAATCTGGAACTGCCAGTTATGGGTTTCCTGTTGCCTGGATCAATTCATGTGAATAATCAGGAGGGTAGAAAAGATTAATTTTTCTGGTCTTTAGTCCTGAGTAAAAGGATGAAAGAATAACAGGATGCCATGTGGTCCTCGAAGTCCAGTCCTGTGATTTCACTTAGTTTCTGCAGATGTGTTTCCTCTTCCATGTAGTAAATCTGTACCGCCTCTTAACAGTCACCTGGCTTCTTCCTTAACTCTTTAAGTGCAAGGTGGCTGAACAATACAATCCATAATTTTTAACTTGGAACAATTAGCCTCTCTACATTTACCCTACCACAAAAGCCAATCAGATGTCTTTTCTGACCCTCATCACACTCCCCTGGTGAATTAAATTGCCTTTTTAATTCTGGCCTGTTGATACACCAGGATCGGAATATAAGGAAGGAAAAGGAGGAAGCTTGATATGCAGTTAACTAAAGACTTTTTTTTCCCCTACCAACATAAGGAAACCCAAAGTCACGTCTTTAGTCAGAGTGAGGGGTCTCCACTGGACGAGATTGGTGGAGTCTTAGACAATTCCTAACTTTTTGGGGACAACTTTGCCAATCCTTTCCCCACTGCAAACAATCTATCTGGGCACAATGAGATGGTGGTTCTAAATCACATAGCAGGTTAGTGTCTGTTGTACTGGAGATCGAGAGCAATGGCTTATGAAAAGAACTTGTTTTGTCCTCAATGATGACATCAGCAATCCAGCTTTCTATTTTCCTGTTCACCTGTGTGGCAGACAGATTGTTGTTCATAATACCATAGTGAAGTGAGAGGAACTTCGAGCCAAAGGCTACTGAGTCTCCATCTCAGGTGTTTGCTGGGGGATCATGGATCAACCCCTCACTCCCTGCTTTCCTGGCAGGCACTAGATCAGGCCTGGAGAAAGAATGGCCTTGAGGTAGAGGGAAAAGATGGAAAAAGGCTTATACTGTGGGAGAAATAGGAGTTTTGTTCTTCAGGGTAGGGCAGGGTCTGGAACTAGGGAGACCCAGTTGGGAGAAGCCCTGGGGGGATATGACCTGGGGATCCTCCTACACTTGGACTATGGCTTGCTCCATATCTAATGCCAGGGAGGGAACCTTAGCATAGGCCCCACGTTGGAAGCCCTGATGTAGAGAGAGTAGAGGATTCAGGAGACTTTGGAAGCCCTGGCAACTGGTGGCCAGTCTCTGAGTCCAGATCTGGCCCCAGAAATGGGCCTTAGTATCGATGATGCTCCTTGTAGTAGGACAGACTGAGATGTATTTAAGGACTTGTATGCTAACAAGTATGAAATTCTGGTATTCACTCTCTGCCCATTGTGCTTTTCAAACACATCCTTGTGTCCTGTTTGCCTTTCCTCAAGGACGGGCTGTGACAAGAGAAAACAGAAGTAACTGTCTTTAAATGCTTGATGAGTTTTAGTAAATTTATGCAGTTGCGCAGCCATCACAGCCATCCAGATATAGAAAAATTCCAGAACTCCAAAAAAGTTTCCTCATGTCCATTTCCATGTAAATCCCTACTCCTCTCCCTGGTCCCAGACAATGACATCTGCTTGTATCTCTGTCATTTTTCTTTTCCATAAATTTATATAAAAATATAATTATACAACATGCAGCATTTCACAACAGGCTTTTTCAATAAGCATGACTTTTAGATTCATCCATAGTGTTCCATATAGAAATAATTTATTCCTTTTTGTTGGTGAACATATTCCATTGTATTGAAATGCCACATTTTGTTTATCCATTCAACTGCTAATGTGTATTGGACTGTGTATTGGACTGTGTTCATTTCTTGGCTCTTATGAAAAAAAGATGCTATGAACATTTATCTGTAAATCTGTGTATGAACATACATTTTCATTTCTCTTGGGTAGATACCTGCGAGAGGTATCTATGACTTCATATGTATAAGTGCTGAAAAACCGTAAATTTTTTCCCAAAATGACAGTGCAGTTTTTCATTTCCTTAAGCAATGTATAAGTATTCCACTTTCTCCATTTCTGGGTAAAACTGAGTATAGTCAGTCTTTTTAACTTTAGAGATTTTATAATTTGTCTGTGGATATCTCTTATGGTGTTAATTTGCATATCCCCAATGATGTGAGGTATCCTTTCATGTGCATGTCTCCCATGCATAGTTCTTCTTTTGCTAAATATCTATTCAAATCTTTCACTTATATAAAAAAATTGTTTTTTTTGTCTTACATTTTGAAGAGTCCTTTATATATCCTGAATACAAGTTCTTTACAAGGTATATGTGTCTGTATATGAAGTGTCAAGTCTTAATGGAGTCTTTCTGATGGGCAAAAGTTTTAATTTAATAAAGTCTGATACATTAATTTTTTCTCTTATGAAATGTGCTTTTCTACCAATCTAAGAACATCTGCCAACTCAAGGTCAAAAATAATCTCTGCAACATTTTATTATATAATTTTCCCAGCCTTATATCTTATTTTAGTTACTGATTATGTATTTTTTTTCCGTATACTTAGCATTAAAGGCCAAGGATATTTGTTTATTTTGTATACTTAGCATTACAGGCCAGGGTAATTTGTTTATTTGTCCCTCCCTCCCTCCCATAGATTTCCTTTCTTCCCTCTCTTTCCCTCCTGTCCTTACTTTCTTCCTTCCCTCCTTTGTTCCTTCCTTTTCTCTGTCTTTCTCTCTCTCTCTCTCTCTCTCTTTTTTGTATATGATTGCATAGTTTTTCAGTGCCATTTCTTGAGAAAAGTATTCTTTCCACATAGGTATGTGTTTCTGTTTCTGGGCCCTTACACTATACCAATTACTTATATGTTTCCCTTCATCAGTGCCACAGTGTATTTATTGGATCTTATTTCAAGTATGTCTTGAAATCAGGGAGTGTAAAATATTGAGCTTTGTTTTTCTCCTTCAAAATTCTTTTGGATATTCAAGGTTTTTTCCCTGCCTTATCAATTTTAGTATCAGCTTTTAAATTTCTACAAAGAATACCCTTGGAAGGAGGAACTCAATCCAGTAGTAGGAAAAAAGAATGCAAGAAAACAGAATGATTTGCAATAGCAATCACATAGTCCATTGCATCTCATAAGGTTAATGCTGTTTCAGGATTTTGCTCTTGTCTGCATGTGTGTATTCCTGTATTCCGATGCATTTCCTTGAAATTTGGCTAAAAACTAAACGTTCTGAAAACTATAAAACTGCATTCTATAAGGATGAATGCGCTGTAGGAAGCGGTGTTGTCAAAACACTTTTGGAAGAGGCTCTCAACCTGCTGCTTTTTGATTGGTTTGGGGCCGGTTGTAGCAATATCCAATCAACCTTGAGTTCCAGACTATCATTTCTTTTCACCCAATCGGATTTAGACTTTCCAGAAACCTTATTTGCATATGCGTCTATAAATGCGCCGCCCCGGAGCAGAAACGCCGTTTTCTTCCTACTAGGGAAGGAGGCTTCTCCGTGTGTGTTTATGTATTTCCGGAAGGGTGTGCGGAAACCAGCTCAGTGTTCTAGAAGGAGGCTTTCGAAAGCACAGAACCGGGAACGCAGAGG
>PVIY010029428.1:0-14785 GCA_004026745.1 Myrmecophaga tridactyla
CACCCCACTCCCCCCAGGTCACACTTAAGCTGAACTTGAGCGTCAAGCAAAGGCCAGCCAGCCACCTTTCACAAATGAGCGTGCAGCACTTACAGACAGACAACAGGCATTTGAAAACCAGAACCAAACACGTTCAAGAAAGCTAATGTGAACTTTCCATTTTTAAAGTAATTCCTGTAGAATTGGATAACAAACTCACAACAAAAAATAAGTGATTTAAAATGCCAGTCAGAAAACAGGGCCAAGAGGACCTGCTGTCTTCCCCCTTCCTGGGAGAAGTCCGTTTTTTTCTAGCACCCACTGAATCAAAAGATATGTGTGTCTTTCTTTGTCTCTCTGTTCTACTTGTGTGCTCTCTCTCTTGCTATTTTTCTGGGTTTCTTGTTCTCTCCTCTGCCTTTCTGTTTCTGACCGTCTCTGTGTCCCTTCTGTGTCTTTCTCCCTCCCCTTTTCTCTCCCCTCATCCGCGCTCTCCCACTCCCTCTCTAAGGACCTGACTTTTATCAGGACAGCTTCCCCAACTCTTCTCCACCCACAGCTAAGTAACCAGCTCTCCAGGCATCTCCTGCTTTAACTCCAAGGGTTTGGGGAGTCAAAGCAAACTGGTTCAAATCCCACCACTGCCAGTTATCACCTGTGTGAGATCTCACGTGACCCACAGCCCTTCCGGAGTGTGAGATAAATCCATGCCTACCTCACAGTGCTGTTGGGAGAATTAAATAAGTTCCAAATAGGAATGAAGCATTTAAGGTAGGGCCTGGCCTACCGGAAGTGCTCAATAGGTGGGACGATACTGCTGTCACCATCATCATCATCAACTACATAATCCAGGGACTCCACCTCCACATCTGAGGGAAGAGGGCCAAGGAGAGGAGAAGGGCTGCCCACCCCCTCATCTCGCCTCCTTCCCCTTTTGGGGTCCATCACATGTCCATGGCTTTGGGCCTTTTCCCCTCGGGTCCCTGGGGTTCCAGTGCATCTAAGCTCATGGAAGTAGGAGACCAGCCTGTAGGACCCCTCACCCCCAGGGGCTCCTGCAGACCTGGATTTGAATCCAGCTCTGCCGTTCACTCTCTCTGTGGCCTTGAGAAAGTTGCCTCACGTCCTGTGCCTCAGTTTCCTCCTCGGTGTTATGGGGCTAATATTATTTCCTATTTCAGAGGGTTCGCAGGAGGATTCAACAAGTTAATGCATTTGCAAGCCCTTCATGAGCTCTAAAGCTCTGCGTGGAAGCAAGCCTGTGGTGCAATGGACGAGACGAAGTTAAACAGGAAGGGTGACTGAGGTGAAGTTACCAAGGAGAGGCATGGAAACTCAAGGGCCCTGGGAAGAGTATGGGTTGGAAGTACCTGGGTCGAGTCCCGGCATTACCACTTTGTAAGGATTACCTTGAGCAAGTCACTTTGCCTCTCTGAGCCTTAATTTGCTCATCTGTAAAAATGGGTCCCGTTAGCAAGAGCTGCCTTTGAGTGCACTTACAATACAGGTACCCTATGAACATCAGGCTTTTGAATCCTGTGAGTAAGTGTTATTGTCATTTCTGCCTTGCAGAGTAAACTGAGGTTCAGAAGGGTGAAATCACCAACCCGAGCCAGAAGGGACTGAGCTGGGATCCAAACCCAGGCCCAGCAGCTTTAATTAGGGGTATCAAAGCCTTTGTCCCACCTTGGCCGCTGGGTTCCTGGGGCTCAGGCCCTAATATGTGGCCTGGCACTGCCCAATGGGGAGGATCTGAGAGCTTCAAGGTTGGGGTATGAGGTGGATGGGGGCGGGCTGGACCCTGCCCGATGGGGCGGCAGATGTCCATAGACAGCAGAGTCATTGTCCCCCACTCAAGCATGCTGTTTGTCAGCCACTGGGCTGGGCAGAGGGCATCTGAGTGGTGAACAAGGCAACACAGGCCTTCTGCTTGAAGAGCTTCTGTGATCGCAGCAGGGGACAGAGAACAGACACATAAGGTAATCATAGCTGTGATCTGTGACAGGGGAAAGTAAATGAGGGTAATAGGAGAGAGAGTGACAGGGGTAGGGCCCACCTTTGGATGGGATGGTCAAGGGGGACCTCTCTGAGGAGGGGACATTTGAGCTGAAAGGAGAAGGAATCTGCCATGGTAAGATCCAGAAAGCAGGCTCCACGCAGGAGGGACAGCACGTGCCAAGGCCCTGAGGCAGGCATCGGCTTGGTATGTCAAGGGAAAGCAATGTCAATGTGACTGCAGCAGTGACTAAGGGAGAGAGAGGCCAGGGAAGAGGCCAGGGAGGCTGGCACGGGGACAAAGTCACGGAGTTTGGATTTCATTCGTTGTCCAGGTGGGGAAACTGAGGCGGAAGGCAGAAAGAGACATGCTCAAGGTCATGCAGTGAACTAAGAGTGGAGACTAAGGGAAGCACTCAGGGTCTTGCTGTGACCTTAGGCACAGCGCACCCCAAAGGAGTTCTGGGATCCAGCACCCGCCCCTGCCTTCTCCCAGACATTTGTCCCCTCCAGACAATCAGCTTCCACTCGAAGTCCTGCCGCTGCACCATCTTTGTCCAGCCTCAAGCTCACCCAACACCCCGGTGTCCATCGGGGTTCCCCACCTCTCTCTCTGGCTCCTTCCCCTGCCCTGAGGCCAGAGGGCCCACTTTTTTCCCTCAGGGCGTTTTCAGCTGCCTTTTGTTACCTGAACAATAAGTAACTCAGGTAGTTAGTTATAAACTCCACAGGAACAAGGAGCTGGTTGATAATTTATAGCAACATCTCAAATTTAAATGGAAAGTAAATAGCCTGCTGTTAGCATTAAAGAAAACCCAATCAGGGCGGGCGGGGGAAGCACTCCAGCCTCCTCTCAGCTTGGGGTGCCACAGTCTCTCCCCAGCGGGGCCGGGGTCCCTCCACCCTCCTTGGCCTGGGCTCTGCGCTACCTCTGCAGGCCTCTCTGTCCGTCTCCCCCGGGCCCTCTCTCGGCCTCCCTTGGCTTCCTGGAATGCCCCGGGTCCCCACTGGCCCCCAGGGAGCACTTTGACCTCTGTTCCTTCCTCAAGAGCTGAGAATCAAGCCTCCCCACACGGCATCTCACCAAAGGGGCTGCTGATCAAGAGGCCCCACCTAGCCAGGTAAGAAAGGCCCCTGGCACCCCCTGCCCCCACGCCCATCCGGGGCCCTCGGCGGGTCTGGGCCAGCCTCACCCTGCCCGGGTTGTCCTCACCCTGGCCTGGCCTGCTCCTCCCTGCCGCGCGAGCGCCCTTTGCCCTCATCTTCCTGCCAAGTCGGGGGCCCCCCGACTGCTCTCCTGTCCCCTGCCCGGGGCCCTCGGGAGTCCTGGCAGACCCAGAGGTTTATGTGAGGTCGCTGGGAAGGCCAGGACCCACCAGCCCTCCCCCACCCCAAGCCAGGATCAGGACCTTGGACAGAAAAGAAACGCTTCCCTGCAGAGAGTCTTCGGGACCGGCCCTCAGACCCCCTCAAGGCACCCCAGGCCCCCAGTCAGAGGGATCCGGGGGACTAGAGAGTATGGGGTTTGGAGTCCCACCTGGGTGTCCTTAATCAAGCAACTTGCTGAGCCTCAGTTTCCCCATCTGTGATGCAGTGTTATCAATAGATAACCAACTATTAGATGGTTAATACTAATGGATAACAGTTCCTTGGGGGGGGGAATCTCAACGTTGATTATGAATGGGAGGCCTCAGCACAGTGCCTAGGGAGTCGTACCCCTCAACACGCTGGTGGGGGTTAGGGTGGAGGTCATGGAGCCTCCCCACCCCACGCTCCCCCGTCCCCACCCCCTCTGGGAGGTGGGGGTTTGGTTGGCTCAGGCTTCTGCAGGCCACCGTCCCTACAAGTTAATGATCACAGGCCTTATCAGAGCCTTTTGCCATTTATAAATTTATAAAACAAAAGAGAAATAACAAAGCCCGTGGGTAATTAGTAACCAGGTCAGCTCTGCTGAGGAGAGGG
The DNA here is from genome assembly GCA_004026745.1 of Myrmecophaga tridactyla. NCBI lineage: Eukaryota > Metazoa > Chordata > Mammalia > Pilosa > Myrmecophagidae > Myrmecophaga > Myrmecophaga tridactyla. The sequence goes on from PVIY010029428.1 coordinate 3,937, forward strand.
GAGGCATTGAGCGCAGGACCCACCCAGTTCTCCAGGAGATGGGGAGCCAGCCAGCGGACAGGGGTATAGGACCGGGAGGCCGCTAATGGCGCCTGCTGGCAGGGTTGGGGGGCCTGTGGCTGAGCAGGAAAGGGGGCAGCTCCTGACCCAAGTTTCTACTTCCCGCAGGTAAGACAGACCTGGGCTTCCCCTGCCTGAAAGTCTTGAGTCCCAGGGCGGCCAGGGAAGCCCCCAAACCCCAGCCTCAGCCCTTCTCCCCTGCCACGCTTCTTGGGCCCTGAGTCTACACCCGGAGGCCTTGGCAGGGAAGTTAGAGTTTGGGGGATTGAAATGGCCATGCTGGCTAGAAATTTCTACCACCCTGTGGCTCTCTAGGCATTGGGTTTGTGGGCTCTGCTGGTATTTCCGCCTTCTCCGAGCTCCCCTGGAGCATGTCTCCACCTCCCAGGTGCTGGGCTGAAGGCTCGGGTTCAAGGCAGCGCAGGACTCTGCAGAGGGGCTGCCCAGGGACTGGGTCTACCTTCCCCAGGCGAGGACCCCTCTGAGCCCCTATGGGCCCCGTCCCCCTTCCTGATACCTAGGCTAAGGGCCGCAGCTCATGGGGACCTGGAACCCTGAAGAGGGGCTGCTCAGGAGCTGGGGCTGGGCCCCTCTGGGCTCCGTCCTGGGACCTGGGGGCAGGGGAGGGGTCCTTACTGCAGAAGTGTCTCCACCACCGCCTTCTGGTGGGCCGCCTCCTCGGGGCTGAGGTTCTCCAGCTCCTTGAGGATGGGCGGCGTGAAGTCTTCCCCATCGTCGTCCGTCTCGTCCTCGGAGCCCCTCGTCTCCCCCAGCCCATTGGGGAGCTCGGCCAGCTCCCCGCGGCCACCGCTGCCGGCCTCCGCCTTGTCCAGGGGGCCGTCTCCTCCTCCGGCCAGCAGGTAGGGCCCCGGCTCCCCCAGCGCCTGGATCAGCGCCTCTTTGCTCAGGCCCGACTCGAGCAGAGCGGCCAGGAGCTCGGTCTGCAGCGGGCTCAGCGTGGACACCATGGCTCCGCTGTCACGTGTGGGCCGGCCGCCCGCCCGCCGGCCGGTGGGCGCAGACCGGGCCTCCTGCACCCCCAGAAGCCCGCGAGCCAAGCCCCGTGGGCACCCCCAACCCCCAACCCTGGCCCCGGCGGCCGGTGAATCAGGGCCCCTGCCCGCTCTGTTTACATTGGAGCTGGGGAAATTCTCCAAGGTTCATATTTATCCGTGTGCTTAGCGAAGGGCCTGAACTTTGGACTTCAGCCCTGCGGCGCGCGGAGTGCAGGCCTCATGGCGGACGCGGAGCCGCGGCCTAGCCCGGGAGTGCGCAGAGCGCAGGGTGGGGGAGGAGAGGGTGGAGGGCCCCGGGGCGCCCGGGATGGACGGCCACTGGCAGCCAGGGAGGCCTTGGGGTGAGCAGCGCTGGGTCCCACCCCTAGGACCTTGCAGGGGGTCAGACTGAGGCAGGAGAGCAAAAAATAATAATAATAATAATAAACACGCATCCCCTTTTGGGGGAAAAAGGCAGCAAAGGCATTTTGGGCAGCTGAGCCAGCTCTCCTCAAGGGCAGGGTAAGTCGCATTCATCTTGGGGGATCCCCCCCACACACACCAGGCTCAACAACCAGACCTCCCCATAGGGAAAACGTGTTGACTTGAGTCTACTGTGTTAGAGGAAGGCTGCTGGGTCTGAGGGGTGCCGGATTGCTTCATTGTTTCTACCTGACACTGTGGGAAGCTGTAGGGATTACCCCCGTTTTAGAGAGGAGGAAACTGAGGCTCGGAGACGTGAAGCAATTTGCCCAAAGTCACACAGCCTTGGAGGGAAGAGGCTTGTAGGGCCGGGACTGTGTAACGAGACAGAGGCACAAAATTTAAGGGGGCCCCCCAAAATTCAGTACCCCACATTAATATTGTGATACAATGTCTTAAAAATTCAAAAGGAATGCAAAGCCCCAGAGAACGAAGAACTTGTCCACACAAGAACTTGTATATAAAATTCAGAGCAGAATTATTCCTAATAGGAGGAAGCAACTCAGATGTCCATTACCTGATGAATGGGAAAATTATAAAAGGAATAAAGTACTGGTCCGTGCTACAGTATGGATGAACCTAGAAACGTTACGCTAAGTGAAAGAAGCCAGTCCCTGAAGGCCACACCGTTTAGGATTTCATTTATATGAAATGTCCAGAAGAGGCGAATCTAAAAAGATGGAAAGTAGAATGGTGGCTGCCAGGGAGCTTGGGGGGATGCTGGGGAGAAGGGGGGGCAGATGCAGCAGCTGCTAACGGGTTCAGCCTTTCTTTTAGGATGATGGAAATGTTGTCAAATGGACTGGGGTAATGGTTGTGCAACCCTCAATACTCTAAAACCACTGGACTATACACTTCCGAAGGATGGATTTTATGGGGCGTGAATGATACATCAATAAAACATATATATTTTTTTTACCTGAATGCAGAAAAGTCCATGATGAACAAAACGTCAGAATTTTAAATAAGGCCAGGGTCCATCCTTGCACGTGCACGGCCTGCCTCCCTCGGCTCCCCCTGAGCCCAGCCCTTCACGCATCCGTGCACCCCTTCCCTCGTGTAGCCACAGCCTTCACAGCATTCCAGAAGCACGTCTCCTGGGAGGGAGGCACACTCTTTCCCGGAGGAGGCTGGGTGGTGCTGAGGGGCCGCCCACCCCCCCACCCCCCAAGCTGGGGCATTTCCAGAGAGCCCCTGAGCATCTTGCAGGAATCTGCAGAGTCAGGGTCAGGTTTGGCCAAGGAGGAAGAGAAGGAGCCATCGGCCTGGGCACCTGCCGTGTGGGCCAGGCCGGCAGAGCGGAAAGGGGCCAGGTGAACGATGGGTAAAATCCAGAGCTCTGCCCCCAAGTCGGGGCAAATCCACCTTCTCTGTCCACCCCACCCCCAACAGAGCCTGTGCTCCAGCCCCTTACTCGCTTTACTTCTTCATTTTTGCGCAGCTGTCATCATTGTCTAAGATACTCCACAACTGGGTGTAGCTAATGGGTACATGGACTATGGCTTATGGCCCTTAAGATGAGGCTATTTGAGATATATGATGTTAGGTTTTTTAAAATTAAATTTAAAAATAAGAAAACATTTAAAAGGTTTAACTTAAAAACTTTTTAAATTAAAAAAAAATACGTGTTTTCACCTGTTTCTCTTGACTTCTTTAATGGTGCTACTGGAACATTTAAAATGGCATATACATGGCTTGCATTATATTTCTGTTGGACGGGCCTGCTGTCTGATCGACTCACGTATGATGTTGATTATTTATGGACCCCTCTCTCTGCCAGCCTGTGAGCCCCGTGAGAGCAGGGCTTTTGTCTAATTCACTGCTGTATCCCCAGCGTCTGCAATAGTGCCTAGTAGGTGCTCAATAAATGTACTGAATGAATGACTGAGTGGGTAAGGTTCATTATGCACTGACGATGCCTACTTAGCTCTGTGCTAAGCTTTAGCCATGCATGTGATTCTCAGAACAACTCTGTTCTGAGAATTACATGGGAGCTGTAATTATCCCCATGCTGCAGTGGGGGAAACACGCTCAGAGAAGGGAAATGGCTTGCTCTGAAATCCCCGGTGCCAGGTTTTAAACCCGGGCTGACAACAGAGGTCGACGCCAGCGATGCGCTTGGTGGCAAGCTGCTTGGGGACTGGGCAGCCTCCTGCTGGAGGTCGAATTCTCAAGTCCAGGCATTCTGTCATGGATCCTAAGCCACACTCCATCAGTGTCCCTTCCTGGCTTCCCGGTCTTGGCTTACTCCCCTCGGCCGGGAGGGAACTTGCTGCCTGCAGTCGGTGACTTTTCACCTAGAACAGGGACCCGAGAGAAGGAGCAAGGGAGGAGGGGGGTTGCTGGATGTTTGGCACAACTTTTGAACTCATGACGTACTGGAGGCCAGGCAGCTGGACCGGTGACTCTGTGACTGAGAGTAAACTTGGTTGGAGAAGGGATGGCGGGGTGGGGGGAGGGGAGAGCCTCCTGGGGCCTCCCCCGGTGGGGGTGGGGGGGTGGGGGGGAAGAGTCACTCTGATGGATGAAAAGGCCTGTCAGTCACCTGAGCCTGCTTCTCCCCAGACAAGGGGTCCCATAAGCACAAAGGGCTGCTGCTGGCCCCAGCCCGCCCTCCCTGCCCTCACTGGGCAAAGTGGAATTAACACAGCATGGGGGGAGGCGGTTTGTCTTCCTGAGAATTATGCAGGGCCTGGCTTAAATTTCACTGTCCATACCCACCAGCGACCTTGCCCAGCTGGGTGGCTTCCCTCTCCCACAAAATAAAGATATGGATCTCGTAGGGTTGCTGTAAGACAGTTTCTGTAAAGAGCATAATGAAAGGATCCCAGACTTTCTTGGTTCAAGACACCCTTAGTGTCTCAATAACATTTCCGTGACATCTCTAGCCCTCTCTCCCCCCACTAAAAAACCCAACAGTTATGTTTAGTAAGCGGTTAGGTCAAAACAATAAATATTCATGCCCTAACAATTTAGTGGTCACTTGAGAAAACAATAAAGAAGGCATATACATTGAAAGAAAATATTTTTAATTCATTCTTAAATAACCATAAGAACCTACCAACAGGAAAACAAACAAAAACAGAACATACCAACAAGATACATCTGTCTTTGGGGCTCTGCGAAGATTTTCGAACCTTGGAATCAGATTGGACACTACACCCTCATTTCCTGTTCCACACTGATTTTTGCAAGATACTTGCTTTTAAAAAATATATATTTTTTTATTGAGAAATATCCACACACATGCAGTCCAATCATATCATACAATCAATGCCTCACAACATCATCACATGGTTGTGTATTCTTCACCATGATCATTTTTAGAACGCTTGCATCACTCCAGAAAAAGAAATAGAAAGAAGAAAAAGAACTCATACAACCCATACTTACCCCTCCCTCTCATTAACCCACAGTGTTTCAATCTATCCAATTTTCACCCTTTATCTCCCCCTATTATTTATTCATTTTTTTCTCCTTAATATTATTTTTTCACTCATTTGTCCATAAAGGATACTTGCGCTTTTTTTTTTGTATGGGCAGGCACCGGGAATCGAACCCGGGTCTTCGGCTTGGCAGGCGAGAACTCTGCCACTGAGCCACCGTTGCACCACCCAATACTTGCTTTTTAATCACAGCAATTGCCAGAACCCCAGCTTCACACAGCTATGACGTCATTGGAAGGAGCGCACCTCCAGCAAACCACGAAATCGTGTTCCACCTTCAGCTAGCAGTTTGCAAAGTGTCCAACAGATGCCGCTGTGTTTCCATGAAAAATCCTCTAAAATGGTGTGTGGCCCTGGGCGGCTTCAGTGCACAATTTGAGAACCGTGGGTCTAATGATGGTCCCTTGGACATAGTAGGTATTCAATAAATGGTAGCTGGGCACTTTTTCACGATCCTCTCCTACTTGGTGAGTAGCTGCCTGCAAGGCTGAAATTTTTTTGAGGTCCAGGCAGGACACAAGACTTCTCCTTGGCCTCGAAAGCCAGAGTAAGAGGGGTGCCCTTTGACAGCACTGCCCGCCCCCCCCCTCCCAGCACCCACCCCGGCTGTTGATTTTAATCCAGACCATGCGACAGGACCCACCTGTATTTCAACTCGGATGATTCTCCCCTCTGCCCCAATTTCCACCCCTTAATCTTTATTGGGCAATATTTTTAAACAGGATTTATTTTTTAGAGCAACTTTTTTTAGGTTTATAGAAAAATTGGGCAGAAAGTACAGCCCCCGCTCAGTTTTCCCCGGTCTTGCATTAGTGTGGTACATGTGTTACAGTTGATGAACCAATACTGACACATTATTAGCAACTAAAGTCCCTAGTTGACATTAGGGTTCATTCTCCGTGTTGCACAGCTCTATGGGTTTTGCCCATCCTTACAGTATCATATAAAATACTTTTTATATGGGCATGATCTAATTTAATTCATCGCAACAGTCTCACGAGGTAGGTACTTTCATTCCCATTTGCAGGAGGAAACTGAGGCTCAGAAAGGAAAAAGCCCCATGGGAAGGAAAGAACGAGAGCTGAGTTGAGTCTGTTTTATTGTCATCTCCTTCTTCAACAGCAGAGGGCTCTCTGCTTCCACACAGCAAAAGTTTCCAACCCTGCCCTACCCTAAGAATTCCCAGAGTCGTGGGCTAAAAAATTCAGATTCCAAAGCCCCACCCCTACTGTTCCTGCACCAGACTCTCCAGAGGGAATGCCAAAGAACCTTTCTTTTGAACAAGATCCTCAGGCAATTCTTGTGGTCAAGTAAATTTCCAAAGCTCTGTTTGAAACAGCCTCTTGGCTGTCTCAAGGTGTTTACAAGTGAAGGCGAATAACCTGGTTCCAATGAGCAAAAGCCCCAAAGAGACCCCCTAAGATACAAGGACACTGATGGAATTGAGCAAATGGATCCCTTAGCTGGGGCTCCATACTTCCATCCTAGGGCTAGCTGAAACCACTGTTAGCAGAACAAATTGTTCCAAGTTTCACCAGGTGCTAGTTGTGGGGCCTTGTACAAGTGCCATAACCGCTTGGAGCCTCTGTCTCCCCATCTTAAAGTAGGGATAATGTGGGAGCCGACTCACACTCGGTAGTTTGTGGCTATGTAATTTCATTTTGTTTTTAAACCACTTCCTCTAAGATGCAAGAAACATACTAGACACAAAGGAAGCCCAATCAAGCTCTCAGATAGTTTAGGGGGAGTTGATACTTTAGGGGGAGTCCAAGAAAACAGCCTTTCCTCAATCCCCCCAGGGAAAGAAGGGTTGAGAGGACAGAAAACATCACGAGATCTGGGGAAACCAGGGCTGGGGCCAGGCAGGGTCTCGTTCTCTACTAAGGGGAAGTGCTGGTTTTCCTTGTCGCGGCTCCCCTGCTCCCACGCTCATCCTCCAGAGTTCAGAAGTCGTCCAGTTCCCTGACATTTGCCTACTGCGGGGGAGAAGGCTGCTTGCCCTGCCGTGGTGCCAGGGCTCCTGCAGGATGGTGAGGGGGGGACCTCCCCCGTATCTTGCCATTTGGTTTCCATCTATTACGCCTAGAACCTGAAGATCAGGGGGTCTCGGGGTCTCTTGGGGTCTCAGCTCTGGCTGCCCCTGCGTGGTGGCGAGCTCAGTCTGGTTCAGAGGCGGCGCCTGGTCCTCTGGGGATTGCAGGGCGCGCAGGGACAAGTCCAATTTGGCAGCTTTAATACATGTGGCGATGTGGATGAAGCCGGAAGACATCATTTTGGGTGAAAGGAACCAGGCACAAAAGGACAGCTATTGTATGATTTCACTTTTATGAAATACCTAGAATAACAAAATCCGTAGAAAACACGAAGCTGATAACAAGTTACGGGGTGGGGGGATGGGAATGGGGAATGGGGAATCGTTGCTTAATGGTGCAGGGTTTCTGTTTGGGGTGATGAAAATGCTTTGGTAATGGACGGTGGGGATCATGGTGCCATATTGGGAATGTGATTAATACGACTGAATTGTACACACGAAAGTGATTTCAATGGGAAATTTTGCGTCGTATATATGTTACCACAATAAATTTTTTTCAATATGAGGTTGTATATATAGTAACCAGGTGTGTGTGTGTATACAGCAAGCAGGTATTTAACTGAGTTTTCACCCTAATAAAAATAGCTTACATTTTTTTAACACCTACTATGTGTCAAGCCCTTGTATAATAATAATTATTTATAATTTTTATAATTTGATTATTATATTATATTATATATTATATTTTATTATAAATCAAATAAAGCTTTATATTTATTTTATTCACTTTTTTGGGGGGGAGGTAGGTGGGGTTCATGAACTGAGAATCAAAACCATGTCTCCTGCATGGGAGGTGATATATTCTACCACGGAACCACCGGTGCGCCCCTTATTCGCTTAATACTTCAACAGCCCTATGAGGTAGGTTTTATTATTACCCCCATTTCATGGATGAGGAAACTGAGGCCAAAGGTTAAGCAACCCCAAGGTCTCACAGCCAGGAAACCACAGAATTGGGATTTGGACCAGGAGGCCTGGCTCCAAACTCCAGGAGGAGACAAACCGACATGGAAACAAACCTACAACGTCTTGTCAGGAATCGTGCAAGCTGCTGCTAGGCTTTTTTGGGAAAACGCAGGCCACCCAGTTGGGTGAGTCCAACAAGGAGCTGAGGGACCAAACGCTGCCTGCCCGCCCCAGGCACAGGACCCCAGCAGGGATTCCAAGCCCTGGGAGTTTTCATGCACCGCCTCACACATACCTGAATTCCTGGGACCAGGAAGGGCCCCTGCCTGGGCCTTGCGAGGCCCCCTGTCATGGGCAGACATTCCACTGGTGGACAAGTGGCAGTTAGTTCCCGCCTCGATGTGGCACAACCTCCCTTCCAGAAAGCCCCAGCTTCTGGACTCGCCCCACTCAAAAACAGGGCCTTTGTAAGGGATGCAAAGGGTCAAAAGGGAAACTAAGCTAAACCACGTCTCCAGGGACTTGACGTTCGAGCCTAATTAATTCATACACCCAGCTTGGAGCTTCTCGACTCACCAGTAATCGATCGTTAAATTTTTTAAAAATTAAGTGGTGTTTCTGGATGGATGCAAAAGAACCTGGCAATACTGGTTCTTTTGAAGGAGGGGAAGTGAGAGGCTGCAGGAACGAGGGGGATGAAGTTTCCCTCTTGGGCTAGTTCATTTTTACTCACCCCCCTCCCCAGTGAATCAGCCAGGGTCCTAGCAGGACATGTTGGCAAACTCAAAAGAGATTCGAGGAAGTTTTCATAAAGGGGCTATTTAGCAAAGTGGGAGCAGATGTAGGGACACCCAAGAGATCGAATAGTCCAGGGCAGGTGTTGGGGCCAGTAACAGTGGGGAGGTGCTAGCAGGAGTATTTCTGAATGGGTGAGGGGTGGGAAAGACCCCGGTGCCTTGGAAAGGGCTGCCTCAAAAGGACTAGCCCTGCGGTCAGAGCCTGGTGGTGCAAAACGGGGAGGGAGGAGCTATAAATACTGCCCCCTCCTTGCTCCTGCCCTACCTTCCAGTCTCTCCATTAGCCAGGCCCAGCCATATGCCAGAGGGCAAGGGAGACTCCTGGGGTGCAGGGCAAGGTGGAGATGGGTGGAGAGCAGGCCAGGTAAAAGCTCAATAGACATGGGTTACCGGTTTGGAAAACGGTTTGAAAAGAAAAATTTTAATGCTGTGAGTGACCTCCAGATTCTTTCCATCGGTCCCCCTATTTTGCTGAAGTTATTTTGAGTTGGGTTTCTGCAATCTGCAACTCAGAAAAATCCTGCCTGGAAACTGATCGGACAGCACTGAAGTGGAAATCTGGCATTAGGATTGCCATCTGCCTGTGAAATCCAGCCTTGCTACCTCAGCCTACAAGGGGCTGAGCATAGGAGCCCTGCCTACCTCCTCATTGCCTCCTTCCGCTCTCCACCAGAGCACTGGCTTCCAGATGTGCAACTTTCTTCTTTGCACATGCTATTCCTTCTGCCCGAACCACTCTTCATGTTCTTCCCTTCCCCAGCCCCTTCTCATTTACCTAGTTCTCAGCACAGAGCCCTTCCTGACATATTTAAACAGGTTCCCCTCTGTTATTCTCTATACCAGCTCTGTGTTTTCTCCTTTGTAGTGCTTTTGAAAGTTTACGATTATATAGTGATCTCTTCCATCAGACTGTAAGCTCCATGAGGTCTGCTTTCATGACTAGAGCAAGGCCTACCCCCTAGCGGATGCTCCTTGAACACATGAAGAAAGAATCAACAAATGACTTCTCTCCTCTTCGTATCTGACAAACTTCTATTTGATCACTTTCAGAACTAGAAACTCCTGACATCCCAGTGGATGTCATTCCATCTTCAGTTAGTTCTGAAATTAATAAAATGGATCAATCAGATGTTATATTTTTGGCTGCATAGAACAGAAATCCCAAAGTAGCATAGTGTAAACATATATTTCCTCCAGAAGTTGATAGTTCAAGGCTGGTATGGAGGATCTATAAATCACCAGTGCTGTGACCTTTCTGCTTTATCATCTTCAGTGGGTGGTTTCTGCACTCAACATTACCTCATGATCCAAGATGGCAGCTGGAGCTCCAGCCATCATGTCCAAATATGGGCAGTGAGAAGAGACAGGGGCAAGGACAAAAGTGGTAAATTGCAAGGCTGAATCTGTCTGGAGTTTCATACAATATTTGTACCCACAGTCCATTGAACAGAATTTAGTCACACGGCTGCATCTAGCTGCAAAGGAGGCCAGGAAATATCTTGATTCCCTGCAACAAGGTCAGGATTCTGTTCCTGTTTTAGTTTGTTAAGCTGCCGGAATACAATATACCAGAAACAGAACAGCTTCTAAAAAGGGAATTTATTCAGTTGCAAGTTCATAGTTCTAAGGCAGTGAAAATGTCTAAATTAACGTAAGGCTATAAAAATATCCAAACTAAGGCATCCAGGGAGAGATACCCTGGCTCAAGAAGGCTGATGATGTTTGGAGTTTCTTTCTCAGCTGGCAGGCACATGACATGTGCTGGCTTTCTCTCCAGGCGTCTTCAATGACTTCCGCAGGGGCATTTTCTTTCTGCATCTCCAGAAGTCTCTGTTGCCTGGGTTGTGTTGGCACTGAGCCTTTTCCAAAACGGTTCCCTCTTAAAGGGCTCTAGTCAGCAACCCCATCCTGAATGGGTGGAGACACATCTCCATGGGAACCATTCAATCGAAAGTTACCACCCACAACTGGGTGGACCACATCTCCATGGAAACTATTCAAAGGATCCCACCCAGCAATACTGAATGAGGACAAAGAAGCATGGCTGTGCTGGTTTGAAAGGAAGTATGT
>PVIY010029428.1:14885-32122 GCA_004026745.1 Myrmecophaga tridactyla
CAGAATACTCTCTATTCAATACTGTATGTTTGAAACTGTAATGAGATCATCTGCCTGGGTGATGTGATTTAGTCAAGAGTGGTTGTTAAATTGGATTAGGTGACGACATGTCTCCACCCGTTTGGGTGGGTCTTGATTGGTTTATTGGAGTCCTATAAAAGAGGAAATATTTTGGAGAATGAGAGATTCAGAGAGAGAGAGAGCAGAACTATGTGACCACGAGATGCAGAGTCCACCAGCCAGCGACCTTTGGAGATGAAGAAGGAAAATGTCTCCCGGGGAGCTTCATGAAACAGGAAGCCAGGAGAAGATGCTAGCAGATGACGCCGTGTTCGCCACGTACCTTCTCATTTGAGAGAGAAACCCTGAACTTCATTGGCCTTCTTGAACGAAGGTATCTTTCCCTGGATTCCTTTGATTGGACATTTCTTTAGACTTGTTTTAATTGGGACATTTTCTCGGCCTTAGAACTGTAAACTAGCAACTCATTAAATTCTCCCTTTTAAAAGCCATTCCGTTTCTGGTATATTGCATTCCAGCAGCTAGCAAACTAGAACAATGGCTTTTCCGGGGTCCACAGCAAATTCAATCTGGCACAGTTACTAATGAAAAAAATGGGAAGAATGTATATATGAGATGGATGACTCGCTCTAACTGATAATAATAATAATAGCATCTTCATTTATTGAGCACTCAATTTGCCAGACACTGTGCCAAGCACTTAACGAGTGTGGCCTGGTCAATCAGATTGACTTCAGTCTCTCCTGTGGTCAAGGAAACACACACACACACCCAAAGGCAGAGCAGCCTTTGGGCATGGCCCCCTTCACTGTGCGCCCATGTGACCCGAGGCAGAGAGGTCCTAGCCTAATAAGGTCAGGATTACTGGTGCCCAGGAAATTAAATCAAAGTACAGCACCTAGGAGGAGGATGAGTTTCCCATGCAGAAGATGGGAGGGGGAGAATGTTCTCCAAAGGAAATTAGGCTTTGTGGCTTGAGACATGTTTGAGTTGAAATATATCAAGCATGAAAACTAGCTACAGGCTGGCGTGAAAACTCCCCACCGTTCCGGCCAGTCCGGCAGAGAGCCTGAGATTACTTCCTCCCCTGGACCCCCCCACAAGAGTCAACCAATGGTGAGACCAAAGTCCCCCTGTTCCCCTCTGCGAGTCAGCAGAAACTCGGAGAAGAAAAACTCTGACCGTCAGCAGACTCCGGGAACTGGGTACTTTGCAGTTTATAAAAAGGAGCTTCAAGTCGTTGTCATTTTTTTTGCAGAGATGGGTGAAGTTTCATGTGAGGCCAGAGGACTAGTTATATATATAGAAAGACAGGACAGAGACAGGCAGGCGATTTGGAGAGGAAGGGAGCCTTACGCAGCCTACTTCGTGGTGCCACCCACTTCCAGAGAAGAGAGGCCAGCTTTGCTCCTAAAGGTGACCACACACACGCCCCCTCCTGGGGCCAGGAGGAGGAAGGGGCTTGCTGGAGGCTGAAGCGAGGCTCCCTGGGAAGTTGGAACTGCCCCGAGTCTGGAGACACGGTTTGGGGTTCCTGAGACTCAGTGACGTTGGCAAACCCGGGCCACCAGAGCTTGGCCCAGGGCCAGTGGCCTTGCTGGTGTCCAGGGCCCAGGCAGGCCTGAACAGAGGGTATGTCGAGGCCACCAGTGTGACCCAACGCCTAGAGGGCCTCCCTCAAACCTTCTGGCCGGTGTAGGAATCCCACACCCTACGGCCAAGATTAGAAACAGGAAGTCCCATGAAATGACTGAGTTTGAATGTCCCCGGGGGTCAGATTTAATTTGACTGGGTTGGGTGGGTGGGGGTGGAACCAAGTGATGTTTCTAGCACCTGCACTAGAAGTTCCCACCTGTACCACATTGCAAGGAAATGAGGGTGTTGAATGAGAGGCAGATGGCCACGCCCTTCTCCCCACCTCCACCCGGCCACCCCATCTTCATGTGGCTTTGACTAGGGGATCAGCAAGGACATTTTCAAACGAAGGTAGATGAGAAGGGAAAAATCGCGAAGTCGGGAGGGCTTGAGGACGAGCTCCTCAGGGGACCCCGGCGCTGTCCATCTTCTCTCTCCACAGCCCTGGCACCCCCTCATGGACACAAGCTGCCTGCCACCGGGCAGCTGGGCGAGAGGGAGAGAGAAGAGCTGGCACCCCCGCCGTGCCTGTCACTGGTTCCCTGGCGCAGGTGCACCCCCGAATCCATCATTGGCTGGGGGTGGCTGGGGGGAATGGGCTGATTTACACCTGCAGCTCTCCAGGTGCCGTCCGGGGAGCAGCGCCTCACCTGGAGGCTTGTTAGAGATGCAAATCCTTAGGCTTCCCCTCAGGCCTGCTGGATCAGAAACTCTGCAGGTGGGACCCAAGGATCTGGAGGGTCATTTGTCCTCCAGGTGCTTCTGATCCAAGCTTAAATGTGCCGTGGAGAAAAGCCTGCTGCAAGCACCCTCCAGGTCCAGACAGGAAGGTGGCTTTGGAGAAAGGCAGGTGAGGCCATGCGGAGTCAGGGAGGGGAAAAAGGTCTTCTTCTGAGGGTGATACCAGCTCCCCCATGGGAACACAGCAGGAACAGCTGTGAGCAAAGGAGCCCCGTTTGCAGTCCCCAGCCCAGCTGGGAAGACAGTAAGGCTGAGGTTTGTACCCCTCCCCGCTCCCCACCTCCCAGAGATGAGGAATAACCTCAGTGAACAGAAAAAGAAAGCATCAATGCATATGTTATGTCATCCTTTAAAGGATATATGAGTAAGTTCCATTTCAGTCATGAGGAAGTTGGGGCTCAGAGAAGGTGAGGAACTTGCTCAAAGCCACACAGCTATGGATCCATTTGTCTGGGTGCAGGCCTCTATGGCCAGGAGATGCCCAGTCCCTCTCCTGTGACCAGTCGCGGGCCAAGGGTGGGGCTGCAGGAGCAGTCAGCAATAAAGGGATGCATTCTGTACACCGAATTTAAAAACAATGATAAAACCAACTAAAAGTCTGCTTTTGATGATCGTCATGCATCAGCAATTCTAAACAATGTCAGGGACAAAACCCTCCTCCCCAAGGTGTTTAGGTTCTCAACAATTGTCGTGTTGAGAATTCAGTTTTAATACTATAAATGATAGTGTAAATAATACAGAGAGACAATAGAAAAGTTGAAAATAATAGACAAATAACAATTAGCACTTTCTAATACCTTATCTTTTCCTAGATATTGTATTCTACGCGGAACTTAGTTCAGAGAATTCCCGGTTATCAGCTGGTTCCTGCCACGTGTGAACTCACTCAAGGGTATGTTGATTTCAAGAATAAGTTTATAATGACATGAAATCATGGGGCAAAGATTTTGACGCCTGCCCCTAACACTCTGCATAGGTCACATTTGAACTTTAGATTAAAAGAAAATGATGGCACAGTGATTGTACAGACGAAGGAAGAGTCTTCGGTCACTTCAATTCTGTCACTTTATGTGCCAATTTGGAGGTTCACTCTGTGTTTAAAATTCAAAACAGGGAAATCCGAGCGTGCACAGCAAGGTGTAATATTTTTGTTAAGTGCTAACTTTAGTTCCTACACAAAATGTTGTTACTGAATTTAAATACTATGTTTAAAACGGAAACGCTTCCTCTTTCCTAATTGTTAATGGTGTTAACACTGAAGAAAGAATCGAGAAAATGATCATTATTACATGATTAATAACGAAAATAGTTTTATCATATAGAGGAAGGGAGTATTAAAACTATTTTAAGTGCAAACGCCATCGTTCAAATATCTGAAGAGAGTTTTTGCACCCCTGCTCTCTTTTCCTGGTTGAACGACCCCCAATTCCTTTGGCCACTCCTTAGCCGACACATTTCAGATAATCCACTTACCCACCTCTGCTACTCCTAGAGTCTGGTGAGGCTCCTCTGAGACTGTGGCATCCAGAACCCTGAATTCTTCAGGAGAAAGGTATCAGCACAGGTTGATCTCAGGCCAATCATTTTCTCTCTCTGAGCCTGTTTCCTGATCACGGCAGTTTGGTTAAGGATCTTTGTAATCTCTCGCGGTTGGTGTGAGGATGAAATGAGCTCATTTATTATTACCCAGGCGTAGTGATTCATAATCTTTCCTTCCCAACCTTCTAAGGAAGGGAGATTTTTTCCCCCACTCAGCGACCCTCTTCTCCTTTTGTGCAGAATCCCAGCAATTGGGCTACATCTTTGGGAGAAAGCAGTCTGAGAGTTAGAGACCTACGTCTACCTCCTAAAGAACTGCCTCCCCCAAGCAGAACTACCCCCCAGACAAGAAGTATTTTAAAGAAGTCTCTCTGTGCATTAAAAATATACTTACCCCTCAACCACACCTATTACCTGACAGTGGTTGAAATGGGATATTTTGAGGCTATATTGCTATGATAGAAAGTAATAAACAAAGCAAAACAAGCAAACAAACAAAAAAAAAACGGCACACCTATTCAAATGGCTAAAATTTAAAGGCTGCACATATCAAGTGCTGTCAAGGAAGCGGGACAAATGGAACTCTCACATGCTGCTGGTAGAAATGCAAAACGTTACGGTCAATTTGGAAAACAGTTTGTGATTTCTTAAAAACTAAAATATAGAATATTGTTTAACTGATCTAGACATTCCACTCCCAGCTATTTACCCAAGAGAAGTGAAAATATATGTCGGCACAAGGACTTGCGTGCAAATGTTCATAGCAGCTTGATCTGTAATAGCCCCAAATTGGTAAAAACCCAAATGACTGCCAACCAGCAAATGAGGACACCCATACAATCAAATACTGCTTGGCAATAAAAAGGAACAAAATATTTATACACACAGCAACTTGGGTGGGTCTCCAAATAATTATGCTGAGTGAAGGAAGCTAGACAAAAAAGAGCACATACTGCATGATTCCATGTCTATAAAATTCTAGAAAATGTAAATTAATCTTCAACAATAGAAAGCAAATCAGTGGTAGCCTGGAAATGTGGGAGGGTGGGAACAGACAGGAGGAAGGGATGACAAAGGGCCAAGAGGAAACTCTTAGGAGCCATGGATCTATTCATTATCTTGAGTTGTGGTGACGGTTTCACAGGTGTATACGAAGACGTTAAATTACCTACCTTGAATACACACAGTTTATTGTATGTCAGTTATACCTCAACAAAGCTCTCTTTTTAAAAAATGTACTAACTCCTTGGACATTTTTTGAGGGACAGAGAAGAGATTTTAATTACTTCCAATTACACTTTTCTGCCAAACAAGTCATTATGTTGAGATCAGGCAACAAAGAAGCGCTGGTTATATTTGGCTTATACGTATCAGACATATTGCCTTGGTCCCTGGTTCCATAAATAGCTGTCATTGAGATTATTAATGCAGCATTCCAGATAGCATCTGACTCATACAGAAGAGAATTCTATTCTAGACCTGAAGTTGCAAATTCAGAAGGCTTTAGAGACCAGACGGGTGAAGAAAGCAAGCAAAGAGAGACCAGCATGTGCAATGGGTAATGGCAGAGAGTCCGACAAACAGAATGCATGTTCAGTCTAATTGCGTTCAGATTCTACATACCAAACAACAGATACCTGTGGGCTGAATTGGGTGCGTCTCTGGAGGTCCACCGTGCAATCTTTATGTTTAGATACTGCATGTAAAGTAGGTCTGTGCAATTTACGGATACCATAGCAACAGCTAACGTTCACAGAATGTTCTTGTTTGGTCCTCTCAACAGCCCTGTACACTGGATCAGATTATTTACATTTTCCAAATGAGGAAACTGAAATTCAGAGCTGTCACCAAGAGTTCAGCCCAGGGCCAGTAAAACTTAGATCCAAACTTACTTCTCACCCAGCCATACCTATGATCATTTGGGGTTGCAGTGCGCCCCTGCCCTAGGGGCCTCATTTGCTTTTGGTCTATTTTTTTTTTCTAATTATGCATTTAAAGTTATAGATTCTCCTCTGAGGACAGCTTTGGCCCCACTGCACATATTTTGATGTGCAGTGTGCTCATTTCTAAGTAAATTACAATTTATACTTTGATTTTTCTTTTAACCCAGGAGTTACTTAGAAGGGCATTTCATAATGTCCAGGATATTTGGGATATTTCCTTTCATAGAGCTAGACTGGACCTGAGGGTGTTTTTTATATGAGCTACTGTTCAAAAGGTTTGACCCATTCTACTTGCTTTTCCTTCCCAGCAGTCCCTTCTAAAGGCTGGGATGTTTTGGAAGGAGAGATTGAGAGACAGAGAGAGAGGGAGAGAGAGAGGGAGGCAGAGCTCAAGGAACCTTCTGTGGTCGTTCTAGGGAAAAAAAAGAGTTAGTGGCCACTCTTTTCCAACCACCTGCCCATTTCAACAGGATATCTTTTTAAGTTCCCCTTTTAAGGAGGTCATCTGTATTCAAATATCCTGGGAGAATAATAAAGGTAAATTCATGTTAAGAAATTCATAACTGTAACAATTTAGACCTATAAAATGCATTCAGTTATTCATTTCACAAATACATCTGATTTGAGACAGTAGGACTAAGTACATAGTCTAAGCACTTTACAGATGTTAATATCAAATTCTCAAAACTTCATTAAAGGTGGGTTTTGGCATCACCTCCCTTTTACAGATGAGAAATTAAAGCACTGGGCGTATTCCTCTTGAACTTACAGTCTGGTGGGAGATGTCAGTACCAAATCACAAGCTTCAATTATTGCCATGGAGGAAAAGCAGAAAGAATTGTGCAAGGGTGGATAGTGGAATCCAGTCTGGATCAGAAGATGACAGAGGGGGATTTCCCCTGAGGAAGCGCTGGGTGAGCAGAGGGTTATGGGGTGGAGGGCAGTGTTTAAAAGCTGGGGGCAGAAGGGAGCAAGACATTCTAGAAATCAAAGAAGCCCAGAAAGCCATGAGAAGATGGTGAGAGAGAAGGCTATAGAGATCCATGAGTTCAGACCTATAGGGATGAAACGTTTAGAGTTGGCCCTTGTGCTGGTTTGAGAAAATGTATGTCCCCTAGAAAAGCCATGTTTTAATCAAAATCCCATTTTGTAAAGGGAGAATAATCCGTATTCAATACTGTCTGTTTGAAGCTATAATTAGATCATCTCCCTGGAGATGTGATTTAATCAAGAGTGGTTGTTAAGCTGGATTAGGTGATGACATGTCTCCACCCATTTGGGTGGGTCTTGATTCATTTCTGAAATCCTATAAAAGAGGAAACATTTTGGAGAATGAGAGTGATTTAGAGAGAGCAGAGCAGAACGACATAGCCACGAGAAGCAGAGCCCACCAGCCAGTGACCTTTGGAGATGAAGAAGGAAAACGCCCTGGGGAGCTTCATGAAACAGGAAGCCAGGAGAAGAAGCTAGCACATGATGCTGTGCTCGCCACGTGCCCTTCCAGATGAGAGAGGAACCCTGAACTTCATCAGCCTTCTCGAACCAAGGTATCTTTTGCTGGATGCCTTGATGGGACATTTCTATAGACTTGCTTTAATTGGAACATTTTCTCGGCCTTAGAACTGTAAACTACCAACTTATTAAATTCCCCTTTTTAAAAGCCATTCCGTTTCTGGTATATTGCATTCTGGCAGCTGGGAAACTAGAACAGCCCTCAAGGCAGTGGGGAGCCATTGAGGGATTTGAGCAGGACAGTGACATGATTAGATTCTGTCTTTTTGGAGGGTTGTTTGCAGCAGGGGTGAACACAAGTGGCAAAAGGATGATCTCTTCTTCAGGATTCCTTTAAATGGACACCCTTCCCCTCCCCCAGGCATAAGCATCTTGCCTCAAATCACACAAAAGTCTTCAGGAGAACAGATTTATTTTTTTTCTTACAGAATTTGTAGGTTTACAGAAAAATCATGCAGAAAATGCAGAGTTCCCATATAACAGCCCCCAATACACATATCCAGTTTCTACTTTTCCCTGTTATTAACATTTGGCATTAGTATGGTACTGTTATTACAATCATGAGACAATTTTATCATTTGTATACTATCAACTATAGGGCCATACCTGGCATTGGAGCTCACTGTTTGTGTTATAGTCTTATGTTTTTTTTTAATTTTAATCTAACATATATATAATAAAAAATTTCTGCTTTTAGCCACATTCAGTTATACAATTCAGCAGTGTACATTCCATTTGCAATGATGTGCTACCATCACCACCAAGTGTTATAAAAACTATTTCATCTCTCCAAACAGAAACTCTCTTCTCCTTAAACATTAACTCCCTTTTCCCTACCCCCACCCCAGCCTATGGTAACCAGTATTCCAGTTTCCGTCTATACAAATTTGCATATGTTAATTATTTCATATCAGTGCGCTCATATAATATTTACCCTTCTGTGTCTGAATTATTTCACTCAACATGCTATCTTCAAAGTTCATCTATGTCATCACATATATCAGAACTTCGCTCTATTTAACAGCTGAAAATATTCCATTGTATATACAAGCCACAGTTTGTTCATTTTTTCATCAGTTGATAGATACTTGAGTTGCTTCTATCTTTTGGCTATTGTGAATAAGGCCGCTATGATAATTGATGTACAAATATCTCTTAGAGTCCCTCCTTTCAGTTCCTTGGGGTATATACCTAGAAGTGGGATTGCCAGGCATATGGTAATTCTATACTTAACTTTCTGAGGAACTGCCAAACTGTTTTCCACAGTTCATTGTTCAGAAACAATGAACAAGCATTCCTATTTCTCCGCATCCTCTGCTACACTTGTCATTTTCTGTTTTTTAATAGTAACCATTCTAGTGGGTGTAAATGGTATCTCATTATGGGTTTGATTTGCATTTCCCTAACGGCTAATGATGTTGAGCATGTTTTCATGCACATATTGGCCATTTGCGTATCTTCTTTGGAGAAATCTCTATTCAGGTGTTATACCCATTTTTTAATTGGGTAAAATTTGCCTTTTTATTGTTGAATTGTAGAATTCTTTATACAGTCTGCATATTAAATCTTCTTGGATATGTGGATTTGAAATATTTTCCTCTCATTCTGTAGGTTAGATTTTTTCTTTATGATAAACTATTTTGATGCACAAAAGGTTTTAATTCTGATGAGGTCCTGTTTGTTTTTTATTTTGTTGCTCACGCTTTGGGCATAAAGTCTGAGAAACCATTGCCTAACACGAGATCCTAAAGATGCTTCTCTATGTTTTCTTCTAGGATTTTTATCGTTTGGGTTCCTATATGTAGGTCATTGATCCATTTTGAGTTGATTTTTTGTATAGAGATCTACATTCATTCTTTTATAATTGGAGAGCTAGTTTTCCAAGCACCATTCACTGAAGAGACTTTTATTTCCCAACTGAGTGAACTTGGTACACTTGTCAAAAGTCAGTTGGCTCTAGATGAGAGGGTTATTTCTGAACTCTCAATTCAAATCTATTGGTCTATATGTCTGTCCTTGTACCAGTATCATGCTCTTTTGTTTACTCTAGCTTTATAATAAATTTTAAAGTTAGGATGTGTGAGTCCTCCAACTTTGTTTTTCTTTTTCAAGATGGTTTTGATTATTAGGGCATTTGCCCTTCCCTATATGTTTAATTATTGGTTTTTCCATTTCTGCTAAGATGGCTGTTAGAATTTTAATTGGGAATGCATTGAATCTATAAATCACTTTGGGTAGATTTTCCATTTTAACAATATTTAGTCTTCCAATCCATGAGCATAAGTGTGCTTCTGACCCGACCCGCGGGACAATCGAACCTGGACCTGAAAGGAGGAGTAGGAATTGAAAAGGGACAAGAGACGCGAGAAATGGAGACAAGACAGGATTCTGATCAAGTCTCGTTTATTGGGAGTGGGTTGAGGATCTTTATACAGAATAAAGTAGATCAGCGCTGACGTGACTAATCTCTATGCTGCTATAGGCAGAAGATAGGGAGATGTAGGAAGTTCTAAGAGAGCCAGCTGGTCAGCTGATTTATGGGAAACTCAGAGCAGAGACAAAGGAATGGAAACTTAGATAAGAAACCAAAACTTAACTTGGTTAGTAGGTAAGGTGGAGTCAGGTTACAAAATGGCTGACGGCCAATCCATGCCTTGAGTCGGTTCTCCACATGCTTCCATTTATTTGTTCTCTTTGATTACTTTTAGCAAATTTTTTTGTTTTTGTTTGTTTTCAGTATATAAGTCTTTCACATTCTTAGTTAAATTTATTCTTAGATATTTGATGCATTTAGTTGCTATTGTAAATGGATTTTTTCCCTTGATTTCCCCTTCATATAGTTTATCACTTTTATATAGAAACGCTACCCATTTCTGCATGTTGGTCTTCTCCCCTAACACTTTGTTGAATTCATTTATTAGCTCTAGTAGCTTTGTTGCAGATTTTTCAGGATTTTCTATGTATAGTACCAAGTCATCTTGTGAGTAGGGAAAATTTTACTTCCTTTCCAATTTGGATGCCTTATATTTCTTTTCCTGCCTAATTGCTCTGGCTAGAACTTCCAGTAAAATATTGAATAATGGTGACAGTGGGAATCCATGTCTTATTCCTGATCTTAGAAAGAAAGCATTCAGTCTTTCACCATTAAGTATGATGTTAGCTGTGGCTTTTCATATGTGACTTTATCATATTTAGGAAGTTTCCTTCTATTCCTATTTTTTCTGAGTGTTTTTACCAAGAAAGGGTGCTGGATTTTGTCAAATGCCTTTTCTTTGTCAACTCAGATGATCATGTTTTGTTTTGTTTTTTTTCTCTTCAGTCTATTAATTGATCAATTCACTTTCTTATGTTGAACCACTCTTTCGTACTTGGGGTAAATCCCACTTGATCATGGTGGATAAACTTTTTTTCCTTCTTCTTCTTTATTTTTTCTTTAAAAAAAAGATGGAATGTTTCATGAATTTGCGTGTCATTCTTGCGCAGGGCCATTCTAATCTCCTCTGTATCATTTCAATTTTAGTATATGTGCTGCCGAAGTGAACACTGTATAGTCCCTTTAATGCGCTGTTTGGTTCAGTTTGCTAGTATTTTGTTGAGGGTTTTTACATCTATAGTCATAAAATATATTTGTCTGTAATTTTCTTTTCCTGTGGTATCTTTATCTGGCTTTGGTATTAGGGTGAAGTTGGCCTCAAAGGAAGAGTTAGGAAGTGTTCCCTCCTCTTCAGTCTTTTGAAAGAATTTGAGTAGTTCTTAATTCTCCTTGGAATGTTTGGTAAAATTCGCCAGGGAAGCCATATGATCTTGGGGTTTTCTTCATTGAAAAAATGTTATTCCCTTAGGTTGAGTTCCACAGAAACAGAGACTGAGACATGTTCAAGAAATTCATTGAAAAAGGGAGGGAAGCAGGAGGACTTCCAGAAAGATAGCGGAGTAGGGCAGGCTGGATTTCCCACTGCTCCGTAGAGCAAGTTAGGGGACAGGGACTACTGTCCCGGGGATCACAGGGAGGAGAGAGGCAGAGATGGGACAGGGAGGGCAGGTGGATCAGATCAGCTGTGACCCCCCATTGGGGGTGGCGGCACCATGAATAGCTGTCCCACTGGACACAGTGAATGGTGGATCTGCGGGGCACAGGACACTGTGATAGGTTTCCCAGTCCCCTGCGCCATGTGCAGCAGCCACTTCCCCCACCCCCACCCCCACCCACTGCACATGCCATCTTCCCGTACTGCCACTGCCATAGGGGAGGGGCGGGCCTCAGGGGCGGAGGTGCCTCAACACCACCACCTGCTGGAAAGAAGTGGTAAGTGCAGTCTGCAAACGCCCTATCTGCCTAGTTTTTTTCTTTAATATATCTTTCTTATCTCTTTTAGTATTAGTATTGTTATTATTTTTAAGTTTTTATTTACATATTTTAATGTATTTATACTTTTACTTCTTTTTTAATTTTCTCTCTTTTCTGTGGGCACCAGTCTGAGGTCCTTCCCAGTATATCTGTGGTATCACCTTCTTGCTTTGGGGCCTACTATTGCTGAGGTGTGGGTTGGTTTTTTTTTTTTTTGAGGTGGGGGTAATTGGGACAGGAGTTGAGACCAGGTCTCTGTGTACCCCTGCCTAACTTTTAATAGACCCTCAAGTAGAAATGACCCAGCAAATGATCAAATCAAGACACCAGAGGGGACACAGAATACAGAACAGCTACTCAAGGATATTTATAAAGAAGTAAAGGATATCAGGAAGATACTGGAAGAGCATAAAGAAGATTTCAAAAGATTAAGTAGAAAAAGACCTGATCTCAAAGAAATGAAAGATAGAGTAGATCAAATTAGAAATATACTAGAGACGCGCAATGGCAGATTTGAAGAAGAAGGAAGAAGAAGCGGAGAACCTAAGACTACTTATAGTTATGCCTAAAAGTTGCTTCCAGAAAACCTCTTTTGTTGCTCAGATGTGGCCTCTCTCTCTCTCTAAGTTCAAATCTGCAAGTAAAACCTTTGCCCTCCCCACTCTGTGGGACATGACATCCAGGGGTGAAAGTTTCCCTGCTGCTGAGCTCTTTTCTGACCTCTCCCTTTTAAGGCTCCAGCTAATTAAATTAAATTTCACCCATTGCAGAAGGCAAGACACTTAACAGACGGCAGATGTAATCAGCCATAGATGAATTTCACATGCTGG
Source organism: Myrmecophaga tridactyla (assembly GCA_004026745.1). Lineage (NCBI taxonomy): Eukaryota > Metazoa > Chordata > Mammalia > Pilosa > Myrmecophagidae > Myrmecophaga > Myrmecophaga tridactyla. The sequence continues at coordinate 27,455 of PVIY010029428.1, forward strand.
TGATTTAAGTTCCCAGCAAAAGAACAACTGAGAACCATCACACGAACCTAACAACTACAGAGAGTATACAGTATATATGCTATAGTATGCAGTATTATGTATTTTTTAATTAATTTTTAAATTTTTTAAAAAATTCCAAAAAACACCAAACAAACACAAACATTCTTAACTTTTGATCATTCCGTTCTACATATAATCAGTAATTCACAATATCATCACATAGTTGCATATTCATCACCATGATAATTTCTTATAACATTTGCATCTATTCAGAAAAAGAAATAAAAAGAAAACAGAAAAAAATTCATACATACCATACCCCTTACCCCTCCCTTTCATTGATCACTAGCATTTCAATGTAAATTTATTTTAACATTTGTTCCTTCTACTATTTATTTTTATTCCATATGTTTTACTCGTCTGTTGATAAGATAGATAAAAAGAGCGTCAGACACAAGGTTTTCACAATCACACAGTCACATTGTGAAAGCAATATTATTATACAATCATCTTCAAGAAACATGGCTACTGGAACACAGATCTACATTTTCAGGCAGTTCCCTCCAGCCTCTCCATTACATCTTGACTAACAAGGTGATATCTATTTAATGCATAAGAATAACCTCCAGGATAACCTCTCGACTCTGTTTGAAATCTCTCAGCCATTGACACTTTATTTTGTCTCATTTCACTCTTCCCCCTTTTGGTCGAGAAGGTTTTCTCAATCCCCTGATGCTGAGTCTCAGCTCATTCTAGGGGTTTTCTCAATCCCTTGATGCTGAGTCTCAGCTCATTCTAGGATTTCTGTCCCACGTTGCCAGGAAGGTCCACATCCCTGGGAGTCATGTCCCATGTAGACAGGGGGAGGGTGGTGAGTTTGCTTGTTGTGTTGGCTGGAGAGAGAGGCCACATCTGAGCAGCGAAAGAGGTTCTCTTGGGGGTGACTCTTGGGCCTGATTTGAAGTAGGCTTGACCTATCCTTTGTGGGGTTAAATTTCATATGAACACCCCCCAAGATTGGGGCCTCAGCCTATAGCTTTGGTTGTCTGCACTGCTTGTGAGAATATCAAGAATTCAACTTGGAGAAGTTGAGTTTTCCCCTTTTCTCACCATTCCCCAAAGGTGACTTATGCAGTATTATATTTAACCATTTATATACAGTTTTCCTTTAGGAAAGGAAGAAGTAAAACTTTCATTATTTGCAGATGACATGATACTATATTTGGAAAACCCTAAGAAATCTATGACAAAGCTTATGTAAGCTAATAAATTCAGCAAAGTGGCAGGATACAAGATTAATGTACAAAATCCAGTAATGTGTCTAGACACAAATAATGACCTACTGGAGGAGACAATTAAGGAAAAAATTCCATTCAAAATAGCAACCAAGAGAATCAGTTATCTAGGAATAAGTCTAACTAGGGATATCAAGGATTTTTACATAGAAAACTATAAAAGAAACTAAAAATGACCTAAACAGATGGAAAGATATTCCATGCTCATAGATAGGAAGGTTGAATGTTGTTAAGATGTCAATTCTACCCAAACTGATCTACAGGTTCAATGCATTCATTACCAATCAAATTCCCAACTACCTACTTTGAAGACTAGGAAAAGCTAGTTATCAAATTTATTTGGAAGGGAAAGAGCCCCGGAATAGCTAAAATTATCCTAAAAAAGAAGAATGAAGTGGGAGGACTAACACTGCCTGATTTTAAGCTTACTATAAGGCCACAGTGGTCGAAACAGCATGGTACTGGCACAAAGACAGAAGTATCGACTAATGGAATAGAATTGAGAGTGCAGAGATGGACGACCAAATTTATGGATAATTGATCTTTGATAAGGCCCCCAAATCCACTGAATTGGGGCAGAATAGTCTTTTCAATAAATATGCATGGGAGAATTGGATATCAATAGCCAAAAGAATGATAGAGGTCCCCTACCTTACACCCTATACAAAAATTAATTCAAAGTGGATTAAAGGCCCAAATAGAAGACCCAGTGCCATAAAACTACTAGAAGAAAATATAGGGAAATATCTTCAAGATCTTGTAGTAAGAGGTAGCTTCTGCACCTTTATTCCTAAAACACAAACAGCAAAAGAAAAAAATAGATAAATGAGAATTCCTTAAAATCAAGAGCTTCTGTGCCTTAAAGGACTTTGCCAAAAATGTGAAAAGGCAGCCAATTCATGTGAACATGAAGAAATTATACAGCTCAACAAGAAAACGACAAACAACCCAGATATAAAATGGACAAAGATATGAATAAACAAAGACATGAAAAGCCAATGCAGATGGCTAAAAAGCACAAGAAGAGATGCTCATTTTCATTAGCTATAAGGGGAATGCAAATCAAGACAATAATGAGCTATACCTCACACCTATAAAAATGGCTGCTATTAAGCAAACAGAAAACTACAAATGTTGGAGAGGATGTGGAGAAATTGGAACACTTATTCGTTGTTGGTGGGAATGTATAATAATGTAGCTGCTGTGGAGAACAGCTCGGTGATTCCTCAGAAAACTAATATTGAGTTGCCCTGTGGCCCATCAGTACCAATACTTAGTATATACCCAGAAGAGCTGAAAGCAGCGACATGAACAGACATTTGCACACTGATGTTCATAGCGGCACTATTCACAATTGCCAAAAGATGGAAACAGTCCAAGTGCCCACCAACAGATGAGTGGATAAACAAAATGTGGTATATACATGCAATGGAATATTATGCAGCAGTAAAATGAAATGAGGTCCTGAAGCATATAAGACAATGTGGATGAACCTTGAGGATGTAATGCTGAGTGAAATAAGTCAGACACAAAAGGACCGATCCTGTATGATTTCTCTGTTATGTCTCTGGTAAAGGTAATCTCAGAGTTTACACTGTAGACTAGAGCAGACTTAGGGGTACATAGAAGCTAGAGATGGGGGAAAGTCTACTCATTAAGGTTGAGCTTAAATGCAAGGGAGCGTTACCATTACCACTAATGGTAATTAATTAGTGGGGTTACAAATAACGTTGCCATATTGAAGGTGAATATGATTGAAAGGGGATGCATAGTGCCATGTATCCCACTGATTAAATCTACAATTATAAAGAAGTTCTCACATGAACTGTTTCAAAGGTTTGATATTGGACAAGAGTCAGTAGTATAGGGTATAGTGGGAAAGCTAAAATTGCATGCTATAGCCAATAATTAACAGAAAGACATCAACAGTACTACAGCTCTACTAGGAGCAACCAACTGGGGAGGAGGGAAAAGAGATAAGAGGTAGATTTGATCTGATATTGAGCAGGTTGTGGTTGTCGGTTCTTTGCCTCTATGGACCCATGAAAATTGTCTAAAGTTCAGAGTGCTGCTGATTGGACAACCAAGTGAGGAGAGTGTAAGACATGGATTGTTTATTTTGGACGTTATCCATAGTGCGCGAGATGGAGGGAGCCAAAGGGTTCGATGACTGAGAAGCACAATGACGAACTGTGTGATGCATCTATATGATGGAATATGGAGCGGCTACACAAAGGAAGGACGTCAGGAGGCACACAACAAACTGAATAAACCCTGAGGACAATGTGCTGTGCAAAATAAGCCGGGAACAAAAGAGCAAATGTGCTATGGTCTCTTTCAGGAAATACGTATAAGAAAATCAGAGCCTAGATTGTAAACTCTTATCGCAGCCACAGTTAGCCTGAAGTTGTAAATGTATTTCTAGATTCTGAGACACTGAGCTCTGTGTGTATCAGCTGGTATTTCCCTGGAACTTTGAGTGACTCTGTGACACCCAAGACCCAGAAATGGAGTGCTGCAGCTCCGAACGTCAGCATAGCTTACACAATAACAGTTAAAATAACCGAAAGAGAGATCAGTCTTCGATTAGAGATAAAAATGAAACCAATCTGGGTGAGACTAAGGTAAACCAGAATACAGGGTAAAAAGATGACAGTGTTTGTACTCTAGACTTTCACATACTGAATGAGCCCAAAGCATAGAGGCTTATTATGTCTAGAACCTAAGTTTCTGTAACACACAATCTAAATCAACCTGTCTGGATAACTCATTTAAACTACCCAAACTCCTGGAGTCCAGAACAGAAAGCAGACCTTGCAATTCTGTGTAGCTTAATGTAATTCCAGAATACGTCTCAGAACATGGGGGGCTGATAATTAAAAAGTATTGGTAGAGTCCCTTGAGGGTCTGAAGGGGGATAAAAAAAATGAAACTATCAAACTTTCCCATGTGGGAAACCCCAGGTAACCATTGGGGACTTCCAAGAAAATAGGCCAAGCCCTTGATTTTGAGGCTTGCCCTTATGAAACTTATTTCTGTGTAGGAGAAGCTAAGATAACCTATAATGAGGCCTGAGAGCTGCTTCCAGGGTAACTCTTTTGTTACCCAGCTCTGTAAGGAAAATTATGACCTTCCCCTACTTGGGAGATGACATCCAGGGGTGAAAATCTCCCTGACAATGTGGAACATGTCTCCCAGGGATGAGTCTGGCCCCGGCACTGTGGGATCGACAATGCCTTCGTGAAAGAAAGGGGAAAAGAAATGTAATAAAATAAGGCATTGGTGGCTAAGAGAGGTCAAAAAGAGTCAAGAGGCTATTCTGGAGGCACTCTTTTTTTTTTTTTTTTTTTAAACTTTTTTATTAATTAAAAAA